>JAGSMT010000515.1:0-164502 GCA_029286875.1 Lamproptera curius
CTCCTACAGGCGAAGCAGCTGGGCAATATCTGTCGAGCGCTTGCAAAGGCAATCGCCTAGCATGACGGCGGCACTTGCCGCATCATGGCGTTGTTGACCTTCATTTAACAGCGCGAGACGAAAAAATGCCCGACCATATTCAAAATGGCCGAAAAACCATTCCATGGGATGGGTATTGGCAGTATAATAATTCAAGACGGTTTTGAGCATCTCAACCGATTGGAGCAATGCTTTTAACGGGTCTTCAATATTTAAGGTTGAAATTTCGCGCCAAGCAATAGCCTCTCCCAAAACAGCTTCGGCCCAATTTTCAAATTTTTCTTTTGCCTGAAATATATATGCGGCCTGCTTAAAAACGTTAATCGCATCTTTTAAAAGCTCTTGGCGCTTTTCCCAAGCTTAATCCTAGCGAAGTCGATATAGTTTGCCAAGTTCTATAAAGATAACGGCTTTATCAAATTGGCTGTCTCCATCATTGCATTGGCCAACGAGCTCAAGTAATAGTCTCTTTGCTCGCTCCAGTGCCAAACGGCTATCATCACCGCTTTCGCGCTGGGCATAGGCGCTAATGGTGCGGGCAAAAATAATGGCTGCTTCTTGATATTCTTGTTTAAAGCCAGCATTTTCCTTATAAAATTTAAGGGACAGTTCAAAAGTTTCAATGGCTTTTTTATAATGGCCAAAAGCAGTGCGATCATCTTCATTCGCAGCAAGGGCAATCAAAGCCGCGCCGAGTTCAAAATTGGCGCCAGCCCATTGCGGCGTTCTACGCCCACGGCTATATAATGCCAATGCGCTATCAGCTTCTTCAACTCTTTCTTGTAATTTGCTTTGCGCTTCTGCATCCATCGCCAACAATCATACTCCTGTCAAATTTAATGGGCTATATGTATCTATATTAAACTATCATTTCAATTCATTTTAAAAAAAGAGAATTATACATATGCATGGCTCGTCCAAATTACAAACTGCATCTGCTATTTTAATTTTAACCGGTGCGGGTATCTCGGCCGAGTCGGGCATACCTACTTTCCGCGATAGTGGTGGAACATGGAATAATTTTTCGATTGAAAAAGTGGCAACACCACAAGGTTTTGCCAATGATCCACAACGGTTTTTAAATCAAAGCAAATGAATGGCCAAGCCAATGCTGCGCATTTGCCCTTGCTGAACTTGAGAAAAAATGGCCAGGAGAATTTTTACTTGTTACCCAAAATGTTGATTCACTGCGAGGCGCGGATCAAAAAATAAGCCGCCATGGCGCGTTAAATTCAGCGCTTTGTATGGTCTGCCACAGTCATAATCCATGGATAAGTGACATGAATGCAAATAGCCAATGCCCAAGCTGCGAAAGAATTGGCACTTTGCGCCCTCATATTGTCTGGTTTGGTGAAATGCCTTACCATATGGAAAAAATAGAAAAAGCGCTTAGTGCCTGTACTATATTTGCTGCCATTGGCACATCTGGGCAGGTTTATCCAGCTGCTGGCTTTGTTTATATGGCGCAGGCGAGCAGACTAGGAATCAGCTAGACATGACTTTTTTGACATCGCCTAAGATGTAAATTCCTCGATTTGTTGCAATGCTACGCATTTATAAGCTTTGATCATCCTGCAGTGGAGCCATCATCATGCTAAGGCTATTGACATCGTACGAACAATAGGGCATTGTTTTTTCAAACAAAGATTAGGCGCATTCGATCTGATGATGATCGCTCTAACATTCAGCGTTTTAGTCCAAACCCTTCACACTTCAAGCAAACGAAACAGCGACACTTGGTGACGCCCACTTCTTTAAAATTTTTAACGGCGTGGTTTATAACGGGTCGACTTATTTTGATTGTGTCAGTTCATTATTTTGAAAACGTGCTGTTGAGTTTAATCTAATCTTTAATTCTAGCGCGCCTTAATAATATCCATATTGCTTCACAGCTTTAGAGAATTACTCTAGTTTTATGAAAATATTGATAAAAACACCCAAGTGAAACGTTAAAAAATGTCAATCAACCCAATGGTACCGCCGCAAGATGACAGTCTAGATCCTTTGGAATAATCTTCCATAAATCAACTTGCCGAGCAAAAACTTCTCAAGATTTCAGTTTTTGTGACCTTGGCTGTAGCGCTTTTTGGCGTTGTCATGGGGATTATTACCAATTCCTCGTCGATTATTTTTGATGGCGTCTATTCAAGTGTTGATTGTTTTTTTAGCCTTGCTGCTTTGCTTGTGGTGCGCTTAATTTATTTTGACAGTTTACGCCTTAGTAAGCGCAGCCGCAAATTGGCCGAGCGTTTTCAATTTGGGTTTTGGCATTTAGATCCCATGGTTTTAGCGATCAATGGCATTTCATTATCGATTGCGGTTTTATATGGCCTATTTGAAGCAATCAATTCTATCTGCAATGGTGGACAAGTTCCTTCCTTTGATTATGCCATTATCTATGCAATTATAGCGGTTATCATCTGTTTTGGCCTTGCGCTTTTTGAGGCAAAACGCAATAAACAAATCCAATCTGAATTTATTGCTATGGATATTAAAGGCTGGATTATTTCCGGCTGTTTGAGTCTTGCTATTTTGATTGCCTTTTTGTTTGCTTTTGCTATTCAAGGAACCAGTTATATTTGGCTTTTTCCTTATATTGACCCGGTTATTTTGGCTCTTATTTGTTTGGCTATGGCACCAATGCCCTTGCGGGTTGTTTTAAAGGCACTAAAGGAAGTGTTCTTAATTGCGCCGCGCAGTCTCAACGCCCATATTAGTAATAGCGTTGACGAGATTGTTGCTCGCCATAATTTTATTAGCGCCCAAACCTATGTCGCTAAAGTAGGTCGTTCATTAACGATTGAAATTCATATTATTGTGCAACAAGATTGGCAAATTGATACAATTGCCAAGCTTGATGCAATCCGCGAAGAAATTAGCGATGCCATTGGTGGAGCCGGCCCCGATCGCTGGTTAACGGTTAGCTTTACTGGTGATGAAGACTGGGCATTGTAAATATCAAAATATTGATTAAAAAAGCGGCTATGTACCGCTTTTATGGTTATAAAGGTTAAATATTGCGCCAAAGGCGGCGCGTTCCAGCGCCCAACGATTGGGTCTTTAACGGTTCAACACCGCTTGCGGGTTGATAAAAGCCAGGATATTCTATCATTTCTCCCTTTGCTAATCGTTCTTGTGTTAAAGCGTGGCTGACTTCAAGACTATCAAAACCACAGCGTAAAAGATTAGAAACCTGATCAATGAGAACATTGCCTACGGCGCGTATTTCACCCTTAAATCCGCGATTTTTTAACCGCGCCGCTTTGGAATAAGCACGCCCATCAGTGTAAACGGGTAAATCAAGGGCAATCACCGCAATATCATCAAAAAACGGCGTAACGGCATCAATATCATCACCTGCTGCGACAAAAATCCCCGTGCCCTTTAATTGCCCAACATGATCATTTTCCTCTCTAACCTGCAACCAATAGGCGAGTGGCAAAATGGCACGGTGATTGCCAGCTTCTTCTAACGTTTCAGCCCGAATGAATGGGTCTTCACGAAAGCCGCTACGATCCCATAATTTGATATTTTCCTCTTGCATATTAAGCGGCCTTTTCAACTGCGGTGTAAAGAGCTTGTTTAAATGGCTCCATACCAAGGCGGCGATAGGTGTCGATAAAACGTTCATCCTTATTTTGGCGTAATTCAAGATAGGTATTGATTACGGTTTCTACCGCATCGACAATTTTGTCAGGTTCAAAGCCGCGGCCAGTTATATCGCCAAGGGTGGTCATGTTACCATCGCTGCCACCAAGGGTAAGCTGGTAGAGTTCTTCGCCTTTTTTCTCAACCCCTAAAATACCGATATGGCCAATATGGTGATGGCCACAAGCATTGATGCAGCCAGAAATATTAAGATTTAATTCGCCGATATTTTGTTGACGGGCATTATCACCAAGGCGAGTGGAAATGGCTTGCGCAATGGGGATTGACCTTGCATTGGCAAGGGCGCAATAATCAAGCCCTGGGCAGGCGATCATATCGGTAATAAGACCAATATTGGCATGGGCAAGATTGCGCCTATTAAGCGCATCATAAACTGCACGTAAATCAGCCAAGGCGACATGGGGCAAAACAAGGTTTTGTCGATAGGTTACGCGCAATTCATTATCTGAGTAAAGCTCGGCCAAATCAGCCACCAATTCCATATCTTCAGCCGTGGCATCGCCGGGTATGCCACCAATTGGCTTTAAGGAAATGCTGACAATGCCATAATCTTCATTTTTATGGGCGGTAACATTATTCTTTACCCAAAATCAAAATTGCTATCCAATTGGCGAAGCTTTTTAAGGAAAACGGGCCCCTCTGGTCGCGCGGCAAGGCCTGCGCAGCAAAATAACTGTTAATGGCCTCAATATCGCTTTGCGGCAATTTCAATTCACTATTTTTAATTTGCTCAAACTCGGCCTCTTCCCAACCCCATTTCATAAAAATTTTAATCCTGCCGCCTTATTTTTGTCCCGCCCCCATTAAATTTAAACGCTCCGCCGTTGCGGTTGACAAACCTTTCTGCTAAAAACTTGATAGTTTTGCAACCAAAATTCGCCCGCCGCCCCAAAAAAAAGGCAAAAAACTCTCCTTTTTTGCGTTTTTAAAGACCAATATCTGGACTTGTATGGGGCCGGTCGGTTTGGCACCACAACGCAAATTTAAATTTGCGGCAAAATAAATTCGGATGCCAAACGACCTTGGCGCAAAATTTCGGAAAGGGGCGCGGGTCGCAACCTCGTCACCTGCCGCACCGGCAAAATGATCGGACGTTACTTTCAAGAATTGCCATGTTTGAATGATGATTTCCCCCAAAGTTCTTTAATAATGGAATTCGGATAATTTTTAAATTAAATTGAATTTTTTGCCTTTGGTGAAAAGGCCAGCCCTTATCAAACGCCGCCTTTGATGCAACTTGGCGGGGTGATAATGTGCCGGGAAAGAAACTCAATAGGGCTTTTGGATAAACCCTTCATCCCAAGGGGCGAAATTGCTCTTCGGTTATTTCGCCAGCAAGGCGACGGCGCACTTGATCTGAAAACTCGGCAACGCGTGTTTGCAAAGCGACCTTCATAAACTACCGGGTTTAACCCGCAGTTTCATGTCGCAAAAATTTAAAAAGGGGGAAAGTTTACGCTTTATCAATTATGTTTTGGCCTAAATGGTTTGGTCCCCTCGGTGCCCCCGCAAGGAATGGGGCGGTGATTGGCATCCCCTCCATAATCAAATTGCATCAAAACAATTATTGGCAAAACCCGATTTTAAGGCATCCTCCAATAAAGCGGTGTCTTGCGGATTATTGGCAATGAGGGCTTCGTTGGCATTTTCGCTCCAGCGATTATCGCTGGTGTACCAAACAACTCCATCACCCAATTTATTGGCCGTTAAAATTTTTGCTACCATTTGCGCCACCTCTATAAATCTTATTTTTTAAATGCTTATCTTACGCAGCCTTTGGCGCGTAATGATGATTAAATCTTCTATGGCTTTTAAGAAATGCCGTCGCAAGTGGGGAACGAAATTTTGCCGTTATTTTCATCAAACCCCCTTGATTTTGTAAATCCCTAAAGGGGGATTTGCGCCCCTTCAATCAAATCAATTGTTACCCTTTTATGGTGGTTGGCATTTTTGTATAAATTTTGCATCCCGCCGGAATGGTTAACAAATCCCCTCCAGGCGGAAAAACCCAAGGAATGCCCACAATATTGGCTTTGCAACGTTATTTGGTCGGCAGCAAGGTCTTGTGCATTTAATAGATATAATTGCCCCTTGCTTGCTTTGAAATTATGGATAAGATCGAAAGCCTCGCGCTCAGCTGCATTTAAATTATTGCGCTCCAATTCATCGATTATTTTGCCATTGAAAAAGCGGAACCAGAAGTTCCGCCTCTTAAATTAAACGGACTTACAAAAAGCCCCTAAGTTTGCCAAGGCCAACTTTGCCGTTGGGGTTTAAAGGCTTCAACCGGGCGGGTCTTTCCGAAAAGGACTTCCCTCTGAACCAATGGCAACAGATATGGGGGCGGTTGACAAAGAGGGTAAAAATCCCGCCTTCGGGGATCAACGACTGGGCCCAATCAATTGGGCCCAAGTCGCAATGATTTTATCTCGGCCATCCCGTTGGCCAAAGAAACACGGCATGATCAAATGAAGGGGTTGCGCCAAACAAAATGATTATCTTTAAGACTATAGTCTTTGATAAACCCAAATTATCATCGGGCATCGGCAATTTACCATGGCTGGGTTTCAGAGCCTGCAACTTTGCATAGGCTTCCGCACCATTACCAATAATCACAACAAACAAACTTTAAAAGGCAGGAAAGGTTTAAGCTTTTGCTCTAATATTCATCAAAAAAATATTTTTTTGACCCAGGAAATCAGGGTTGTGGATTTTTTAAAAACCTTGAAATTGGTTTTTAAAGATTTTGCTAGTATCGGCTAATTTATGTTTTGGTTAAAAAGTGCGTTTTTTTTTTAACGATTAATTTACCCATAAATCATTTTAAATAAATTTTAAACCAAACGAATTGTTTTGCGTTACTATCGAAATATTTCTTCTATTATAATAATATATATATAGATATTATTATAATAAAGTAATTTTAATTTTTTTTGTATATTTTGAAAAAAAGTTGTATTACTTATATTAAAAAGGAAAACGTTTTTATTAAAAACCTCATTCTTTTAAAAAATTTAATTTAATTTACTTTACTTAATAAAGAGGCATGGAAATGGCACGTGGTATAAGTATAACAAAACCATAAATGATCGTTAATTTAGGTGCTAATTACATTTTTGGCACCAATAATGATAATTTTGTTAATGTAAAGGGTGATATTTTTGCAGCATGGCGTTACAGCAATGTCATTGATTTTGCTAATGGTAATGACAATATTACCGTTGGAGGACGTATTGTAGGTAGTGGGCAAAATACCATTAAAGGTAGGACTGGCAACAAAGTTGTGAGTATTGCTGGTGGGGTGGATGCTACTTGGAGGGCAAATAATTCAAACGAGATTATTTTTAACGGTGCTAGCGGAGATCGCCGTAGCTTAACCTTAAACTATGTTCGTTCAGCAAATAGTGGGCGAATACTATTTCAACAACGGAAGGTACATTTTTAAAATTTGGGGAGCATCATTTAAATATGGTCCAATTTTTTCTGCAAAATGGTAATAAAATCTTCTTTAAAGCATTTGCCCTGATTGGTGGGAAACGAAATTTGATGGGCTTGGTAATGAATTTTGTTAAAAAATTTTGAATCCTTATAAAAATTTTTGATTATTTTTTTAAAATTTCAAAAATTGAAGCGAAAGCAAAGGGGAAACTTAAAACAAGCTGATTTAAAAGATTTTAGAAACTTTAAAAATCCTTAAAACCGTTAAATGGACGACAGAACTTTAGGCCCACGAAACGCGTGGTTGGGGAAATTTAATTGTTACACGAAAAGCGGTTTTGGCAATGGAAATTCCCCACGAGAAAAGGGTCTTTGCCCAAACCCAAAAAAACCAAACTTTAAAGGTTCCTTGTTTAAAGGTTTTATCGCCTACCCAAAGGGATGACAACGCGAAATCCTGAAGAAATGCAAGATGGCTGTTTCTTTATATTATCTATGGCTTTTTTCCCGGAAACCGATGGTTAAAGAACGTGAACGGGGCAAAACCGCCCCTCGATGGCCTTTTCAGTTGTATTTTAATTGCAAGTGGAAATTTGCAAGTTAGTGTTATCAATAGGGAATTTCCCTTTGGGTCAATTGGGCAAAAGGTTTGTGGGTATGTAAAAATGAGGCAAAATTTGGTTACGTTTTAACCAGCTTAAAAGCAATTACATCTAAATGATATTTAATTGCTTTTGTGGAGGCCTAAAAAGGCCCAAAAGTTAATAAGGTTTATCCCCGATACCCATATCCAGTTTATTATCCTTGGTCTTAAAATCTAAATATGGAGCTGGAAAGATTAAACAACAACTGATTTAAAGAAAATATATCAATGCCTTGGAAAACACCTCGGTTTGGAAATTAAAAAATGGGATAAAATACCCTCAAATTACCCAAGAAAAGGTTTGAAATTGGGGGAAAAAAACAGTTTTTTCCTTTTGGGACGTTGCAAAAGGCATTTAAACCAACCAATTTTTGAATACTTATCCGCCATCTGGGGTTTTAAAAAAAATTTTGGTTTGATTTGGCTTTTGGAAGGTGAGGGTTTTGATTTTATGGGCAATGGGGCAAAGCCCCGTTACCCTTTGGGCCCGACAGGCGGGAGACCAAAAACCATGTTTATCAGCCGATGGGAACCTCTGGACGGGCGTGACCTTTCGCCGTTTACTTTTACCCTTTAAAGGCGTTTTATTTTGGTTCGGGACCATTATTAGAAATTTGCTGAGGGAATGGGGCAGGACGGTTGTTCCCGCGCTATCAAACCCGGAAAAAAGGGGCCCAATTTTTAAAAGGGATGGCTTTCCAAACTTAAAAAATTTTGGTTTGGATGGGATTGCCGCAATTTTCTCGTTTAAAAATTTATTCGGGCAACAACCTTTAGAGAACCACGCTCCTCCTGGCCGGGCCAAAACCCCGGATTATGGAGTTGGGCAAGTTTTTCACCAAAACCAAATGGGGGTTTTCCCCTTGATAAATTAAAATTAAAAATTTTTTTGGGTTTTTTTTTGGAATATTATTGTGTTTGAAAAATAAATTTTTTTTTGGTTTTGTTTTCCTTTTGGGTTTTGTTGGTTCGAAATTTAAACCCTTTTTGGTTTTTTCCTTTGGCAAAATTGCGAAATTAATAGTAATGTTTCGAAACATCAAGGGCTTATATCCAGCCAAAGTGGATAAAAACCGGTCGGATATTTTTATGGTTGGTTCTTTGGGCCCAAAAATTTAACCCCCGTTTAAAATGCCAGCGAACCTTTCCCTTGCCCTCGACCGCGGGCTTTATTTTGGGTGCCAAAAAAAACTTCCAAATTTTTACCTTTAAATTTTGGCCGTTCTTTGGCTTTTGCCTTAACAACTAATTTATGAAAAAATTGTGGTTCATTAAAAGGCTTCGGCCTTTCGCAGTTGAACCCAAAAACCCGAAACCTTATTTCAAAAACAATGCTTTGGGGAAAAAGACCCAAATTAAAGCATGTCGGCCGGCCTTTTCAAAACTGAACAATTCAGGCGTGCAACCCGTATGATAAACATTTTAAAATTGGTTTGGTTTCTAAATTCCGCCTCTCATCAGGCTCAAAATTTTCTTAATACAACCTGGGATTGTCCTTTTCCTTTTGTTAATTTTCCCAATTAGTATATTCCCCTTTTTTTATTCTATCCTTATCTTTGGGCTTTTATTTGTTTTTAAAAAACCGGTTATGATAAGGGAAATCCCAATTGGGGAATAAAATTTGGCGAATTTTACCCCCGCTTTATTTTTACTACCCTTTTTTAATTCAAACCTAAAACCGTGGGGGTTTATTAAAAAAAAAAAGAATGAACGAATGTCGTTATAAAAATTTTCCAAAAACAATAACTGAACCCAATAATTGAAAGAAAAACGTTTTATGCCACCCAACCAACCTAAACCCATAAGCACAGGTTGGGGTCAGCCGCAAAGAAATTAACCCCAAAATTTGGGCCAAAGGCCCCTACCAAAAACCCTTTAATAAAATGGATTTTGGGTTTTCTTCGGAAGTTGAACTCGACCTCCCACCAAGGGAGTGCTCTACCACTGACTACCCAAATCTTTGTGGAAAGGTTCTTCATATCAAAAATGATTTGTGCAAGCACCCAATAGCAATTTTTTTTAAAATTTATCATTTTTTTTGCTGCGCACTAAAATTTTGGCATAAAATCCAAATCAAATGATTAATTTTATCATCCTCTTTGATGAAAATCGGATGCCTACTTAAATCTTAAAACCAATTTAAAACAGTTTTTCTTCAAAATTTAAAAAAACGGCCCCCTTCCAATAATTGCTTAAAAAAACCTATCCAAACTTGCTTTAGCATTTGAATATTTGATGCACACCAATCAAAGTTTTGTTTTTTTAAAATATTTTTAACACCGCAATCAATTCAAAATGTCTACACTTTATTTTTGCAAAAATGGCAATGACATTTTGTTAAAGGATCAGCTAAACAATTGTTTAATGATCTAAGAACCATCCTCAAATCCAAAACAGGGGCATTGACCCAAATAATAGGATGGTTAGAAGGAATAAACGGATATAATAAAAGGTTTAAATATAAATTTAACCAAGTTCTTTTGAGGAATTACCGGGGTTTGGTTTAAAGATCTTGTTGGGTTTTTGGGGTGTTGCAAATTTTGAAATAGGGGCGGTTTAACAACATTATTTTAAAGTTTATTTTCAAATTTTCTTGGTTTTTTGGGAATTTTTGGTTGGTTTAAATTATTGGGGTTTATTGGGTTGTGTTTTGGCCCGGTCTCAATCCGAAATAAATTTGTTTTTTTTTAAAAGGTATTCAAGGTTTTTGTTTTTGATTTGGTAAAGAAAATTTCCTAAAATAATCTTAAACCTGTTGGTGAAATCCAAATACTATAAAAGTCCTTTAATTCCCTTTTCAAATAAGTTAAATAAAACCACCCAAACGCCCAATTGGACGTTTTATTTTGGTTTTAAATTTCAAATCCGTTTATTAGTTAAGGTTGCAAAGGGCTCATGGCTTACCCAAATAATCCGTTTTATTTTGGGCGTAATTTTTTTATGGAACACCTGCGGTTGCAGTGGACCGTTTTTCCCCATTGACCCCGACAACCAACGCCCCAAAGGCCCTAATGCCAACGCCAGCCCCGCCCATTCTGTGGGTAACGACAGCAGATGCAATGTTAAACCATAAGCGAGCGCGGCCCTTTTCTGGGCCATTCCCTTTTTCCCAATTTGCCGCCAAATAGTGCCAAATACCACGGGTGAAGGCCCAGGAAAAATTGTTGTTATGAAATTTTATATTTACCCAAAATGGTGGCGTCTCCCTTTGGTGTTGGGGGGACGCCGGTTTTACTGGTCGGGGCAAAAGTAAATAAGGAGGCGGTTTGACCCGCCAGCAGAAATGATTAAACGCCAGCCCGAACTTGTACAATATCGAAACGGCATGCAACCAGGCCCCACTAATCCGCTCGGCGCGCGCGCCTTTATATTTATCAAAAAATAGTCGGCTATCGACACGGCCCCGAAGGTGTCGTTGGAAAATCATGTCATCGGGCTTATTGTTTGATTAATCAAGATATTATCGTCTTTTGGGCCGCCCTTCCGTTGGCAACCATTGTCGGCGTTGAAAATAAACATCCATAAAACAAAACTTAAATGGGAGGTTATGGTGAATTAATTATGGAATGGCCAAAACCCGAAAACAACTTTGAAGGTCCAACCCTTGACGCTTTCAGCCCGCCTGCGCGCATTTTTTAAGGTCAATATCTGGTTTAAAGATGAGCCCCAATATCTCCGACTCCACCGTAATATTGATTTTCAAACTGGATCAAAAACAACCACGAACACGTCTCGGTTTTCTGCAAAGATAAAAACTAATCGGAACGCGCCGCATTTGCATGGACAAATGGCAAATTGGGTTGGCCCTTATCCTCTGCCAAAAACTACCGCATCTCACAGGCTATTTTTAGGAAGTGTTTTCCCACAAAACTTTAGGCGCTTGGAATGGAAATGCAATAATGAAAATGAACCATCCAAAAAAGCAGCTTTACGTTTTGGCTTTCAATATGAAGGATTATTTCGCCAACACCTGATTGTAAAAAGGAAAAACCGTATGGGTTTTTCTTCGTGGGAATGGGACTTACCTGAAAAATATTTGTGGTTGAAAAGAAACGATGAAAATGGACTAAAAAGCCTTAACATCAAGAATGAACCCCCGACAACAATCACCGATTAGAGGGTTTTAAACCGCCTATCAATGCACTGCAAGCAAGGGCAACGGTTAAAGGGATAATCACCTCGCGACCATACTCATAACGAGAGCCGCGTTCATAATTGCCTAAGGTTTGAATAGAAATGCCAAGGGCCTCGCAAGCTTGCTTTTGTGTAAACCCTATTTCTTTTCGCCAATATTTAAAATCATCCGCGGTCATTTAACTACTTTCTATTCTAGAGCGTTTTCCGAAAAGTGTGAAGCGGTTTCTCGACAAAACGTATTGTAAACACGGATTAGAGTCAGATCTGATCCAACTGGGACTGAAATGCGCTCTAATATATTTTTTTGATCCTATGCCCATAACGGACAGCCAAACATTGCAGCACGATGATGAACACACCTAACCTTTGACGTACCTGCTTGCAGATCCTTAAAAGCACGTTTTGCATTCCTTAAATATTAAGCCATTACTACCTGCGAAATCCCTATATGACGACACAATGTCCTCAACAAGATTTTGTCACCCTTGTATAAAACCATAACTCAACACTCCGGCACAATATTGGGGTCTAAGTGTTTGCCTATGATAGGGAACAACTATTATGGATCAAAATATGACGCTTTACCAAACAGCCTAAGAGCTACTCAATAGAAACGCGGTTTTGCTTGTTAATGCTAATGCCTAAAACTAAAAATTTCTGGTATAAATCCTATAGCTTTCATTGTTCTCCAGATATTAGTATTTATAAAACATTTTTAGATTTCCTAAAGTGACGGAAAGTCAACTGCTCTTCATAAATCTTTTAATAAAAGTAACTTAACCATAACAATAAGAACTAAGCACGACGGAATTCAATCACATAATATCCTCAATATTATTATCACAAAACAGGCTGTCAACATTATTGACAGCCTGTTTATTAATCCAAATTTAGAACTCTAATGAACCTGATTTTCATCTAATTCTGGCGGTTTCACTTTGAAAAAACGCAAGATAATCAGGAAGAATACCGGCACAAACATAACCGCCAGCACAGTTGCGGTTATCATGGCGCCAAGCACGCCCGTACCAATAGCATTTTGACTTGCCGCACTTGGGCCATTGGCAATGGCAGGCACACACCGGCGAGAAGGCAAGGATTACCAAATTGGGCGTGAAGCGTGCACTTCGCAGCCTCTAATGTGCATCCTGGCGACATGCTCAATTCATAAAGATCGCGAGCAAATTGGGACAAATCAAAATAGCATTTTTTGTGTCGAGGATAGTCCGATAAATGGTAATAAGATCAATTTTGAAATAAAGGTCACAGTATCGTACCGCAACCGCAAGCACACAATAATAATACCAAGTGTGGCACCACGAGTATCGATACTGATGACCAGTTTCAGCGTGCAGCAAGCAAGAACACAAAGATCATAAATGCAACAGCAAGGTTGATTGTGAACTGATTTGATTTCTCTGTTATTCGCCTTCGTCCACTCCACATAACCAAAACCTCCTGCAAGGTTTTAGCAATATGCGCTATTTCAGCAATTGCATCACCTGGATGAGTAGCCTGCGCGGCAGAGCCCGAAATACGCAATGGACGGATAAGCATTAGCCGAGCAATCGCGCGGAGCCTTTTCCATCAAGATGAGCAGCCGATAAAGGAAAAATTCATACCGCCATGAACGTTTTTGGATATGGATATTTAACAGCTGTTGCATCGCCGTTTTGTGTCAAGCGCTTGCACAACAACCTGCTGCAAACGCATGCATTTGGAAAATCATTGACATAGGAAGAACCAAGATTGCGCTAATATAAAGGATTTCGCGTGTTACGCCTAAAAGCATTGGCCTTACGGTCAATTTAAATGCATTTGGTGCCGCTTCAGGTAAACTTTATGGATAAACATTTTAAGACCAATAATGTTGCGCGCTAGAACTCGCCCCATTGCGGCGGTTTAACGTATCTTGGCCAAGGCCGCTTCTATCTTGGTAAGGAACAGAAACCATCGGAATTGGAAAACTGTCACTGGCGGTGATTAACCGGCAAAATCTGAATACATCTTTAATCCCGTAAGTTTTCTTATCACCATTGGCACAAGATCTTGCGCTGATTGGCCTTGCCACGCCTTACCTATCTTCAATATATAAAGACACCGCACATTGAAGGAATTGAAAAGCTAAAACCACGTACGGAAATAATATGCTCATCAGCCCTTATTTTCCAAAAAAACATTTTGTTGATATCGGCCAAAACTTACTGGCATGATTAGAGCTGGTTTCGGTGGTAAAAGCACTTGCTATAAAAAGTCTCTGATCTCGCTTCATGCAAACCAGTTGGTAGTGGCGTAGATAAGCAAACCATACAATAAAATATGGCGGATATAAATCACCATAACGTGGCGGTTTTTTGAAAGGCAAAGGCACTCACCTGATAGCTGCGATATAGCTGAATGTGCGGTTAAACCAACCAAAAAATCCACGCTTTTCGTGATGGTTTTCGCTAATTGGCTTCAAGAATGTGGCACATAAAGCCGGTGTTAAGGTAAGTGCCAAAAAGGCAGAAAAGAGGATTGATACCACCATGGTAAGTGAGAATTGCCGGTAGATAACACCCGTAGCCCCTGGGAAAAACGCCATAGGTACAAAAACGGCGGAAAGCACCAAGGTAATGCCAATAATCGCACCAGTGATTTGCTGCATGGCTTTTTGGCTTGCGTGTTTGGGCGGCAAACCTTTCTGGCCATGATGGCAAGTTCAACATTTTCCACCACACAATGCATTATCGACCAAGATACCATCACAGCACCATGGCAAACATGGTGAGTAATATTAACGGAGAATCCTGCTGCGAGCATAATTTGTGAGGCCCAAGCAGCGGCGACGGCACAATGACATCGGTATAAGGTGAAGGCGAATATTTTGCAAAACAAAAATATCACCAAAATATTTAGAATGATAGCCCTGAATCATGCGTGCAGCACTTTTCAATTGATGCCGATAATGAAAGGCGTGGGTGTCATATGAATAGTATAGTTTGCCCTGGGGAAAAACTGCCCAATTCTTTCTATCCAGCGTGACGGCTTTGGACGTGTGCGGCATTACCAGAATGGATAATTGAATAGCCGCCGCTGCCGATGGCTTACCATCAAGACTGGTGGAGAACTGCAGCTTCCGCATCAAGTTCAATGCGGGCAACATCAGATAGCCGCACAGTCGAGCTACCGGGATAGCGGAAGAATGATTGATGAAAATTCTCTCATGCTGCAAGCTGGCCTCAACCAGCACGGTGGCGGTGTTCACACGGATTGGGATCAGCGCCAATTATCGCCCGTGGTGGTCTCGTATTTTGCGCGCGCGAACGTAATGGGTTACATCATCAACCGATAGATTAAGACCAACCATACGACTGGTGACTGCCAGATACGCAATGCGCGCCTGACGGTGCTGGTGGCACGCCCAACACCTTCCGGTTCTGATGCAATTCCCCGGGCGATAGCTGCGGCCTGCATAACGCCAAGGGCAACATCACTGGCAGCTGCCATCATCGGTAAACAAGGTTAACAAACATCGGCAAAGCCGGTACCGGCTTTCCACTTAATGCCTTGCTCAACCACTGACCTTGGCAGGCGTGGTTCAACGCGGCGAATTTGATTTTGCACATCAACTTGTGCCTTAGCAATATCAACGCCGGTATTAAAGGTAATGGTGGCTAGAGATGTTTCACTTGAATTTGGTGCTGATCCAAAATAGGCAACCCTTCAACAATTATTTAACTCTTCTTCAATTTGCCGCGTTACGCCCATAAACTCTTCTTGGGAAGACCGATAAGCCGCATAGATTTGACAATTGCGGCGGGGCTACCTGGATATTGTACACCGGCAAAACGGCAAGGCAATGATACCAGCCAATGTTATAAAAATTGCTATAACAACAAAGTAAAATGGGTCTTTAATAAAAATCAACATACTGGTCTTGTTTCAACGAATCTGTTCTTAATCAACAGGCGAAATTTTTAATAGGCATTGAAATAAGCCTTGTTTTATAGTAATAGAAGCCATAATGCGCCTGAAATGTTTCCAATTCAATAAGCCAGAGTGCCAATTTAATATGGCGCTAACTTGCCGGCACCACTTTTTCGCCTTCTTGAAGTTTTCCAGCGTTATCGGTCGCAATTTTCGCCACCTTAATACCACTGCGGATAATCCACTTTATTATCAATAGCTTGGGCTGGGGCGTCACAGCGCATGCAAGGCTATTATCATCACCAACAATAAATACCCTGTGCTGTTCGCTGACTATCGCGAACAATACCAGCGCTGCGGCACTAAAATAGTAGAACTATCAACCGCTTGCTCAATGCGCACTCTGCACATATAGGCTGGCCAAAAGCTCGTCCCAGGATTTAAAATTCAGTCCGCAAGGTTATTTGCCCCGTTGTTTAATCATCAACTGAGCTTTTCCGAAAACAAAAAGACGCCCCTATCCTTATAAGGCGCCATCGTGCACAAGTTGAACGCTTGCTTCTCCAGGGCGGACCAAGTTCACCAACATCAGATCATAAGCAACTCGCACAGCATTTGATGATTGCAACTGAGCATAGACTGGATCAAGCTGTTGAACAAGAGCAAGATGATTGGCATCACTTGGGCTTACCAGCGCGCCCTCTGTCACCAAAGCGCGGCCAATACGGCCAGAAATTGGGGCACGTACGTCGGTATAGCCAAGATCAAGCTTTGCAGCGTCAAGTGACGCTTGGGCAGAAGCGACATCCGCCTCAGCCTGCGCAAGGGTTGCCACCGCATTATCATAATTGGTTGTTGATGTCACCTCACGCTCACGCAATTGCGCTTGGCGATCGGCGAGCTGCTTGTTACTTAAGCAAATCTCGCTTGCAAGGGCGCGATAGCTGTTAACTGTTGGCGGTTTTTCGCCTGTGGTTCTTGGTGAAGGCATGATAGCATCAAAACATAAAAGGAAAGGTAAATTGGATAAAACACTCTGGGGCGCGGCAAACCTACTATAAATTATTTTAGAACATAATAATAAATGGAGTACTCTACAAGAAGGACAAGGAAGTCAAGCGAGAACCAAACAATGATGAGGCGTGCTTTTTATCCTTGATGAAAGCCGCTTTATTGCATTTGGCCTTTTTGATTTCGACTTTTTGATTTGCTATATTTTAACTTAATGAACTTGATCTTCTTCAATTTGTCCAAGTTCATCAATATGGTTAAGAAGTTGTTGGCGTTGATCTTCATTCCATGGGAAAACGCCAAGCATTCCCAAACTACACAAGCCGTGCATGGCAAGATACGCAAGTGATAATTTGGGCTTGTCAACATTTTCTATCTTTAATGCCGCTATATCTTGCCAGACATATTGACCAATTTGCTCACGGATAGATGGATTGCTTGCCATGCTTGCACAAAGTGCCAGACTGACATCACGTTCATTATTACCGCAATGACGCCTGATAACCTCGACATTGGCCGACATGAAAGACAAACCCTTTGCCTGCTCATTGGCGACAAGTTGATCATAGCAAGAAAAATGGCGTCTAATCAAAGCATTAATCAAAGCATCCTTGGACTTAAAGTCATAAAGCACTGTTGCCTTGCTAATACCCGCCTTTTTGGCAACCGCCTCAACGGTTAATTTGGCAACACCACTTTCAATGACCACTGCTTCAACCGCATCCAAAATCTGGTTTTGATCGACACTGCGCTTACGACCCATCGCTTAAATCCTTAATCAAGCCATCGGCGTTCATTGAGTCGGCAGCCTAAAATATTTTATATCCGACCGGTTGTTTATAAAATAACGCAAAAGCTGTCAATGAGATCTTCGACATCAGCATCAAATTATTGAAGCAATACCGATAGTGATTTGGCAAGCAAGCCTTGCATGTATGACATAATTTAATCATATTAAAACCTTAAAAAGCAAAAATCAAAATTCTAATTTAGAGTTAAATATTGGTAATTATTACTAAAATAATATCTAAAATTAAAATAAAATAAATGTTATTTTCTTTAAAATTAAAAAATGTATCCTATTATGGAATAGGAATTTAAAACAAGATTTGTTCCTAATAGACTATCACAACAAAATTTAAACTTTTGCCGCCTGTTTCCATGGAGGCCAAAACCTTGTTTCAAGCAAGTTAAGCAACAGTAATAATGGATAATTCAGAAATGAATAAGCATGACCTTCCTTCACTTGATGCGCCAAGCCTTGTACTGCCATTGGCTTATGGAGGCGATTGAACGCTTCATGGAAGCCAGTCACCGCTGACACCCATTACAAGCTTGATATGTTCCTGCCGTAACGGCATTAGCCTATCTGCGCACGAATCAAGCCATTCAACGGGTAGTTTGAAACATCGCCCTGCTCCGCTCAGTTTATACGCCTTTGCGTAACGGGTAAAGTTGGGTCCACAAACAACACCATTAGCGTCAAGTGGCTCGACAGCCGTATCGAGGTACGAGTTTTGCCAAACTGTCGGGTTTGCGCTATCACTGTTGTGCCGCGCACCACGCCCAGGAAAAAAATTGGCTACACAGCTTTATATATGAGGTGCATTTTATTGATAACCCCCAAAAGCGTATATCAAATAGCGCAAAATTTAGCCGATAATTAAACGGTTATTACATCGACCAATCTACCTTATGGAACGCTACCGATTGGCGCGAACACAATATTGCCAATCCAATTTTTCACAGTTGCCATGAGAAAACTTATTCCAAACCGATTGTCGCCAAAGGGTACGGCATATCGGCAACTCTTGTCGCTATATCCGCTACGGTCGGGCATCACCCGCTTCTGGTGTCGCGGATCCTGAAGGTTCGCTTCCATACATTATATGGATCGTTCCTATCCGCGAAATTGATGGCTGCAATTCGTTGATTGAAGTTGGCATTGGTCGCAAGGGTGGAACCCTCCTTGCCCGATGTTATTGATAGGATGATCATGCCCGATGAAGTGTCGGCGCTAAGGTGGGTAATCAGCCGTTAACTGGCTTAGCCGTGGTGGCTCCATTCGTACGTTATTTGGCGGTAGGCTGAAATCGTTTCTGACATGATAAAACAAACAAACAGGCAGGTTGTTATTAATTTGTTTGCGACAGTGGCGATGTTAATGCTCTACCCATCTTTAATGATGATTGTTTGCATAATAAAAAACCAGATATTAAAATCTTTATGTTACTGCGATCACGGCAATTATTTTTAGAAGGCAAACCGCTCAGCAAATAACAAGCGTATTTTAAAAATACCTGACTTAATATGGAGCCGCACATATTCCATTTTATTATTGGGGAATTGCGATGAATGTAGGTGAAGCTGCCATGGCAAGTGCTATTTCTGCACAAATGATCCGCCATTATGAAACGATTGGCCTTATTAAACCGGCCAAACGCAGTGACGCAAATTACCGTCATTACACTATGCAAGATCTTGATATTTTGCGCTTCATTCGCCGCGCGCGCGACCTTGGCTTTTCACTTGAGCACATAAACACTCTTTTATCACTATGGCGCGAAAAAGGCCGCAGTTCAGCAGAGGTTAAAAAACTCGCAGCTGAGCACCTTGCCGAGTTAGAGGAAAAAATGGCGGCTTTGCGTGAAATGCGCGAAAAATTGCGCCACTTAATCAGTCAATGCAATGGTAATGATGACTTAAATTGTGCCATTATTGAAACCTTGGTCGGAAGTACAGAGCATAGCCATTGCCCACCATCATCAAAGTGATAATAGAAATACATCGGGTTCCAGATTTATGTGATGCGAGACCGTTATGGCTGCCAAACAATTTAGCTGGCTTTTTGGAACAGCTTGGCAAAAACATCAAAATATGCTTCAAATAAACCTATGCTGCACTTTGCCTGTGAAACTACCAATATATGCTTAATCTTCAATAATTTTATCATTTATATGTTGATGCATTGTGGTAGTGCCTTATTCGCCGAAATGTTCATCGCGTCAAGGATTGGATTGACGTTAAAAATGAACTTTTTTGTTGTCGTGAAAAATTAGAGATTTATTCTTGGAATGATGATTGGTACGATTAATTTTTTAGTAGTGGAAAAGAATGGTTGGGTTGTTTTTACTGGACGATTTATGGCACTGAAACCAAAATTTTCACCATTATTGCGGCATCAGTAACCGATTAAGGCTTTCATAAATTGCAAATGCGTGAATTTGCAAGGGCGTGTTGCGCTAAAAATATATCTAATCTGCTGTTATTTTAAATCTTATCATCTTCAATTATCGCAAATTTTACGCGTTTGCCGTTGATAATTGTTTCTATCTGCCGTGGGTGTTTTGTCGGAATGATTTTAAGGCTTTCGGGTTCGTATTTTTCTGCTTCGCGCTGGTCAGCAAGGCGTTTGTTGATAATTTGTTCAATATCTTTGATGGATAAACGCATGATGCCCCCCCCCCTAAGTCATAGTTGATAAATTATTTTACTGGAAAGAAAGCCCCCTTTCAAGATTTAATGCATTTGATGGAATGGCTTTATCGCGCCCTTGCAATTTGGTTTCATAAGCAAGAAAAATGTATAGTTTTATGCTTATCGATTATCCCCCTTGAAATTGGCGTTAAGATAGGGTAAACAAGAATAAATTCTTGATCATGTTGACAAGGGTGGGCCTTAACAGACCCGCTCTTTTTTGTTACTTAAAATCAGGAAAAATGTGGTTTTAACTTCGTGAGTTGAAACCGATTGGCTTTTAATGAAACGTCTTGATGCAGGATCACTTGATGACAAATAATACCAGTGACATGGTAAATGATCACAATAATATAGAGGGCACTCATATCCCTGTTAGTGATATCAATGAGCCCCGTTTATTTGAAGAGATCGGGGTTGAAGCGCGTGTCAATGCTGTTATTGCGCCAATTTTAAAGCCGCTTGGCTATCGTATTGTTCGTATTAAGCTTTCGGGTCTTAATGGTCTTACCTTGCAGATTATGGCAGAGCGTGCAGATGGCACAATGACCATTGATGATTGCGAGGTTGTAAGTCGTACAGTTTCACCCGTGCTTGATGTTGAAGATGTGATTGAGCGTAAATATCACTTAGAGGTATCATCACCGGGTATTGACCGCTCATTGGTGCGAAAATCCGATTTTGTTAATTGGCGCGGCCATATTGCTAAGGTTGAAACCAATGAAATGGTTGATGGGCGACGTAAATTTCGCGGTCATATCGAATCGGTTGATAATGATGGCTTTGTTATTCGAACCGATAAAGCGGCCTATGGTGAGGCTTTATCGGTTAAAATCCGTTTTGATGTTTTAAGTGATGCAAGGCTTATCTTGACTGATGATCTTATTAGAGAAGCCTTGCGCAAAGATAAAGCCTTGCGTCAATCACTCATTCCAGATGATGAGTTGGGTGATGCTGTTGATAATGTGCAGGATAGTGAAAATGCCGACAGCAAGGATGATTCCAAGCAGTCTTAAAAAGGCAAAATGACGTAAATTGCCTTGCTTTTTGCATGGTGTTGCGACAACCAAATAAGGAGAAAACCCGATGGCTGTGAGTGCTAACAGACTTGAACTTCTGCAAATTGCAGATGCTGTCGCTCGTGAAAAGTCTATCGATCGTGAAATTGTTATTGCTGCTATGGCCGATGCTATTCAAAAAGCGGCGCGTTCACGGTTCGGGCAAGAGACAAATATTCGCGCCGAGATTAACTCTAAGTCGGGTGAAATTAAGCTGCAGCGCCTGCTTGAAGTGGTTGATAAGGTTGATGATTATGCAACCCAAATCTCGTTAAAAGATGCGCGTCAACGCAAAAGCGATGCTGAGCTTGGCGAATTTCTTTCAGATCCCTTACCACCGATGGATTTTGGTCGCATTGCGGCTCAATCAGCCAAGCAAGTTATTGTCCAAAAAGTGCGCGAAGCTGAACGCGATCATCAATATGATGAGTATAAGGACAAAATCGGCGAGATTATCTCAGGTTCGGTTAAGCGCGTTGAATATGGCAATGTGATTGTCGATCTTGGTCGCGGTGAAGCTATTTTACGCCGTGATGAGCTTATTCCGCGTGAATCGTTCCGTTATGGTGATCGTATTCGTGCTTTTGTGCATGATGTGCGCCGCGAGCAACGTGGGCCGCAGGTGTTTTTATCGCGCACCCATCCGCAATTTATGGCAAAATTATTTACCATGGAAGTGCCAGAAATTTACGATGGTATTATCGAAATTAAATCAGTAGCGCGCGATCCAGGTTCTCGTGCCAAGATTGCGGTTGTATCTCGCGATGCGTCAATTGATCCAGTTGGTGCTTGCGTTGGTATGCGTGGTAGCCGTGTGCAAGCGGTTGTTACTGAATTGCAGGGTGAAAAAGTTGATATTATTCCTTGGTCGCCTGAGCCAGCTTCCTTTATCGTTAACGCTTTGCAGCCTGCTGAAGTTGCCAAGGTGGTTCTTGATGAAGAATCTGAGCGTATTGAAGTGGTGGTGCCAAGCGATCAGTTGAGTCTTGCTATTGGCCGCCGCGGTCAAAATGTGCGTCTTGCGTCGCAGCTTACGGGTTGGGATATTGATATTTTAACCGAGAAAGAAGAATCGGATCGCCGTCAAAAAGAATTCAATGTTCGCTCCAGCTTGTTTATGGAGGCGCTGGATGTTGATGAGATGGTTGCGCAAGTGCTTGCCTCTGAAGGTTTTGAGTCAATTGAAGAAATTGCTTATGTTGAAGCTGATGAAGTAAGCTCGATTGAAGGTTTTGATGAGGATACTGCGGTTGAAATTCAACAGCGCGCCCGTGATTATCTGGAGCGCATTGAAGCAGAGTTGGATGGTAAGCGCAAAGAACTTGGCGTTAGTGACGAGTTGCGCGAAATCCCCCAATATGACCACCGCAATGATGGTGGCGGTTGGTGAAGATGATGTGAAGACCGTTGAAGATTTTGCAGGTTATGCTGCCGATGATTTGGTGGGTTGGCGCGAGCGTAAGGGGAATGAGACAGTTAATTATCCTGGTGTGTTTTCAAATTTTGAAGTAAGCCGTACCGAGGCTGAGCAAATGATTGTTGCTGCGCGTATTATGGTTGGCTGGCTTTCAGAAGAAGATATTGCGGCTGAAGCGGGCGATGAAGACGCTATCGCGGAAGAAGCAGAGCATGAAGTTGATTTGGCTGATGCCAATCTTAATAATGACCATAGCGAGGAAAATGCGTAAAGCGATTAAAATTGTGTATTTTAATGGCTTGAATTAATTTCAATTGGTTTTAAAAAAGGGATAATTTAATATTCATGAATGACCGGACTTGTATTGTAACAAGACAAAGCGGATCGAACGCAAATATGATTCGCTTTGTAAGCGGTTTCAATGGTATTGTCGTTCCTGACATTAAAGGCAACTTACCGGGGCGTGGTGCTTGGGTAAAGGCTTCACGCACAATTGTTGAAGAGGCGATGCGCCGCAAAGCCTTTTCGCGTGCATTTAAAAAGGACGTTGAGGTTGAGGAAACCTTGCCGGATTTAGTTGATGAATTGCTTCGAAAGGCGGTTCTTGGTAGTTTTGCCGTAAGCCGACGTGGCGGTTGCATTGTTAGTGGCGCAATGAAAGTTGATAATGCCATTCGGTCGGGACAAGCCACATTAATATTGCATGCGCAAGACGCAGCAGAAGATGGAAAGCGAAAAATTGCTCAGGCAGTTTTTGCAGCTAGTAAACAAGGATTGGGTGCCGTGCCGGTTATAGATATTCTTACCGGCGATGAGATGAGTTTAGCTTTTGGTGGTAATAATGTGATGCATGTTGCTGTGCTTAAGGGTATGGCAGCGAAAGGGTTCATTGAAAAAGTGCAAAAATTGCTGCTCTATCGCGGTGATGGCCTGATGGACTGGGACGAACAAACGGCGAATGTCGCGAAGGAAGCGGAATGACCGATAATAAAGATGACGATCAGGGGCAAAACGCCTCAAACAAAAAAACACTAACGCTTAAGCGTAGCGGTGTGGAACATAGTACGGTCAAGCAAAACTTCAGCCATGGCCGCACCAAAGCCGTTGTTGTTGAAACAAAGCGCCGTAAAGTAACACGCCCTGATGAACGCCCAGAAAGCGTGACGCAGGTTGTAGCAAAGCCTCATATTGCGCCGCGGCCAAAGCCAGCCAGTGAAACGGCTGCACCGCAGCGTGGCAAGCAAAAAGCCAATACACTTTCAAGTGCTGAAATGTCAGCGCGTACCCGCGCGCTTGAAACCGCTCGTCTTCGTGCTGAGGAGGAGCGGGTTCGTGCTGAAGAAGAAGCTAAAAAACGCGCATTGGAAAATGCTGAGTTAGAACGCAAGCGGCAAGAAGAAGCAAAGCAAAAGGCAGCTGAAGAAGCCAAGGCGAAAGCCGAAGAAGCAGCTCGTAAGCAAGCTGAAGAAGCCAAGGCGGCAAGCCAAGGAGCAAAAGCGCCGCTTGCCAAGAATGAAAATGGCAACCGTGAAACAGGAAATCGTGAAACTGGAAGCCGTGAAACTGTAAAGCCTGCCTTTAATCACGATCAGCCTCGCGGTGAACGCAATGATCAGGCCAGAAATACGTCCGCTCGTGCAGGAAATAATGAGCGCAATAATGATCGTGGCAATGATCGGGGTAGTGATCGCAATAGTGACCGTTCGGGGCAGCGCCGTGGCGGCAATCCATCGCAAGGTCATAATGGGCAACAGCGCTCCAATGATAATGCTCGCAGTTCCGATAATCGCTCTAATACACCAAGCCGTCATACACCACCGCAAGCTCGTGAAGGTGGTATTGCCCGCATTGGCCGTGATGGCGCACGCATTAAAGAAGGCGCGCCACAAGGGCGTAACCGCAATGTTGTCGATAATAATGCCGCAGCGGTTATTGACCCAATTCTTGCGCCCAAAGCCCGTACACAACCGGTAAAACGTGTCGAAGTTGATGATGATGATCGCCGTGGCGGTGTCAAGCGCGGCGGGGCAGCACCTAGCAGCAAGGTAGAAACTGCGCGTACTCCAAAGGTTGTCAAAGGTGCTGATGAGCGTCGGCGTGGGAAGTTGACCCTCACTTCTAATCTTGATGATGATGGTCAAGCTCGCGGTCGTTCGATGGCGGCGATGCGCCGTCGTCAAGAAAAATTCAAACGCTCGCAAGTGCAAGAAGTGCGTGAGAAAATTTCTCGTGAAGTGGTTTTGCCGGAAACAATTACGCTTCAAGAACTTGCACAACGTATGGCTGAGCGCTCGGTCGATGTTATCAAATTTTTGATGAAACAAGGCCAAATGATGAAGCCTGGCGATGTGCTTGATGCAGATACGGCAGAGTTGATTGCGGTAGAATTTGGCCATACGGTTAAGCGTGTATCAGAATCAGATGTTGAAGAAGGTATTTTCAACGTTACCGATGATGAAAGTAAGTTTGAAACTCGCCCGCCTGTTGTGACCATTATGGGCCATGTGGATCATGGTAAAACCTCTTTGCTTGATGCTATTCGTCATGCCAATGTGGTGTCTGGCGAAGCTGGTGGTATTACCCAGCATATTGGCGCTTATCAAGTTGAGAAAAACGGCCATAAGATTACCTTTATTGATACGCCCGGTCACGCTGCCTTTACGGCAATGCGTGCGCGTGGTGCACAAGCAACGGATATTGCAATTCTGGTTGTTGCTGCGGATGATAGTGTGATGCCGCAAACTATTGAATCGATCAATCATGCCAAAGCTGCCGGTGTTCCGATTATCGTTGCGATCAATAAGATTGATAAGCCAGCCGCTGACGTGCAAAAAGTACGTATGGCTTTATTGCAGCACGACGTGTTTGTTGAAAGCTTGGGCGGTGAAGTCCTCGAAGTGGAAGTTTCTGCGAAAGTTGGTACCAATCTTGACAAGCTGCTTTGACGCGGTGTTGTTGCAAGCTGAAGTTCTGGATCTTAAGGCCGATGCAGGTCGCACGGCTGAGGGTGTGGTTATTGAGGCGAAGCTTGACCGCGGTCGTGGTTCTGTTGCTACGGTTCTGGTGCAAAAAGGCACATTACATCCAGGTGATATTTTTGTTGCTGGTGATGTTTGGGGCCGCGTGCGTGCTCTTGTTAATGAGCGCGGCGAACATATGCATAAGGCAACACCCTCAACTCCTGTTGAAGTGCTTGGTATGCAGGGTACGCCGCAGGCAGGTGATCGTTTCGCTGTGGTGCAAAATGAATCGCAAGCGCGTGAAATTGCAGATTATCGTCAACGTCTATCCCGCGATAAGGCCGTGGCAAAACAGGCTGGCTCGCGCGGTTCACTTGAGCAGATGATGAGTCAGTTGCAAACCTCAGGCATCAAGGACTTCCCATTGGTGATTAAGGGTGATGTTCAAGGCTCTGTTGAAGCTATTGTCAATGCCCTTGAAAAATTGGGCACCGATGAAGTGCGTGCGCGCATCGTCCATTCAGGTGCTGGCGGTATTACGGAAAGTGACGTATCGCTCGCTCTTGCTTCTAATGCAGCAATTTTTGGCTTTAATGTGCGTGCCAATAAGCAAGCGCGTGATGCGGCCGAAAGCCAAGGTATTGAAATTCGCTATTATAATATTATTTACGATCTTGTTGATGATGTTAAATCGGCTATGTCGGGTATGCTTTCACCAGAACGGCGTGAAACCTTTATTGGTAATGCGGAAATTCGTGAAGTCTTCAATATTACTAAGGTGGGTAAGGTTGCAGGCTGTCTCGTTACCGATGGTAAAGTTGAACGCGGTGCTGGTGTGCGCCTTATTCGTGATAATGTCGTTATCCATGAGGGCAAGCTTAAAACCCTGAAGCGCTTCAAAGATGAAGTCAGTGAAGTTAATATGGGGCAAGAATGTGGTATGGCCTTTGAAAATTACGAGGACATCCGCGCCGGCGATACGATTGAAGCATTCCGCGTTGAGCATATTACCCGCACCTTGTAATGGGCTTTATTTAAATAAGGCGGCTTGATGAAAAGCTGTTTGTCGCCTTATTATTGAGTTTGCGATTTGCAAATTTTTACGAAAATAAAAAGAGGAGCGCTTTGCATTTTTTAGGGTGTAAGGCGCTCTTATTTCATCTTAGAGCGCATTTCGATCTGATTGGATCAGATCGGCGCTCTAATCCATTGTTTACCTGCGTTTTTTATCCGAAAACCGCTTCACACTTTTCGAAAAAACGATCTAAGGGTTTGATTATCCTTGATAAGCAATGAATTTTAATTCTGTAGTTTTACGCTCTTATTGTATTTTATGGGCCTCGGTTTCGTGAGGCGGTTGGTGTAAATTATAAGCATGGCGTATAATTGCTAAAATCGACAACAAAAGAAACATCAAAAACGATAGTTTCTTTAAATGTGACTATGTTACAGCTCACCGTTTTGGTTAAGGGCTGGTTGAAAGGTAATGTAATGAAACATTCTGGACCCACACAGCGCCAGCTTCGTGTTGGTGAAGAGGTTCGTCATGCTGTGGCTCAATTCTTACAACGGGGAGAGCTTAGTGATCCATTTTTGGAAAAAATTGTCATTTCGGTTTCTGAAGTGCGTATGTCGCCCGATTTAAAGATCGCGACTTGCTATGTTGCACCGCTTTGGCGAAGTCGATGGCGAAGCCGTGGTCAAACAGCTCAATTCCCATGTGCGCTTTATTCGCGGCGAATTGTCACGGGATTTGCGGCAGATGAAATATATGCCGCAATTTCGCTTTAGACTTGATACAAGTTTTGACAATTTTTCTAAAATTGATGCTCTATTACGCTCGCCAGAGGTGATGCGGGATTTGCAGCACGATGATGATAACGAAGACGATAATGATCAATAATGGCAATAATCAAGAATTCAAATAAGCAATAATTGGCATAGGAATTGAAATATATGGCACGTCAGCGTAAGAAAAAAGGCCGGCCGGTTTCTGGTTGGGTAATTTTGGATAAGCCAAAGGGAATGGGTTCAACTGAAGCTGTTTCTAAAATAAAATGGCTTTTTAGTGCTGAAAAGGCCGGTCATGCCGGTACATTGGATCCGCTCGCATCTGGTTTATTACCGATTGCTCTTGGGGAAGCGACCAAGACTGTTCCTTATGTTATGGAAGGGACTAAGGTTTACCAGTTTTTGGTTGCTTGGGGTGCTGAGCGCAATACCGATGATCTTGAGGGTGACGTTACCAAAACAAGTGACAAGCGCCCAAGCCGTGAAGACATTGAAGCAATTTTGCCCAATTATACGGGGTATTTTACAAACCCCCCCCGATTAAAATTAAATCCTATGATTTGGCGGGGGGGGTTGAAATTCCCGTCGGAAGTAAATTGACGTGATTTCTATTTTAGAGATGAATGAAGATGGCACAACCCTTTTTGAAGTGGAATGTGGCAAAGGCACCTATGTGCGCTCACTTGCTCGCGATATGGGGCGCGAACTTGGTTGCTTGGGCCATTTTGATTTGGCCGTTTGAAGTTCCCCGCACACGGATTGAACTTTAAGAGCTTGGGCGTTGCCCCCCGTTGACCCCGGGGAGGGGAACCCCAACGCGCGATTTTTCAAACCTTGGTTTTTTGGGAAACGGGCGGCCTTGGTTCGCCGCAATATCCAATTGGTGATGATCAGGCGCAGCGATCCCGGGGAAAATCCGATTATCGCGGGCCGGAGGCTTTTTTGAACCGAAGAAGCTTGGTACCCATAAAGGGAAAAGTGGGCAAAGCATAAAGGCAGGAAATTTTACCCAAACGGTTTTTAAACCAAATGTAACTTTGAAAAAACCTAAATATGGGTTTTTAAATCCCCCGATTGTTGGAAAGGCGTTTTGGGTTTTTTTAAAAATAAGGGGGAAAAAAAGCGTTTTTCGGGAAAAAAGCGGTTGGGGTTAAAAAACCCGTTAAACCTAATTGGCCCAAATTTTGATTTCAACAGAAAATAAAAAATGCTGGCCCAAAATGAAAATTTTTGTTTAAAAAAATTTGAATTCCTTTTTTTAAATTTTAGAGGTTGGTTTTGTGGCCCGGGTCGGGTTTTCAAATCCACAATTTTTTGTTTAAATCCCGTTTGAACCCGTTTTAACCTTTCAAAGTCTAAGTCTTTCTTAACCCCATTTTACGATAAATTCAATATATTTTAAAAAGATTTATCCGCAAACATTTTTTAAATTTTAAATGGTAAATCTTTTTAAAGTTTAAACCCAGCATCACAATATTTTGCATCCCACAAAAGGTCGATGTGAGGCGCAAAAGGCAAGTTATATTTTCCCAAGACAATACGGTAGCGTTTAATTCGCTGTTCGTTTTAACAAATATCAAAATTACTGGCAATCTGTGGCACCCCACTTGCGATCTTTTTCGCGCTTAAATTCGGGCCGCGCTTATTTTTTTTTGGGCAAAGGCAAATGGTCTAATCCCCGTTCAGGGTTTAAAATGGCCGAAAGCCGGAATCCCCCATCATCGAATTTTTTTAATCAATTGGCAGGGGGTTTTGGAAGGCCCCTTTTTTCGCTTTCGGGATAAATACGCCATTTTCACCAAGGCTAATAATCTTTTGTCTATTCTGTTTCCTTTTGGGAAATTTTGTCAATTTTATCCTATAAAATTGAAATATTAGGTTTTCAAAAAGTAATTTTTGTTTAGCAATTTTTTCTCATCTATAAATTTAAAGGGATTTATTTGCCTAAAAAATGGAAAATAAAATATATCCCCAATTTAAAGGGTTTTTTTGAAAACTTTTAACTTTAGGGGGTTGGTGGGTTGAAAAGGCCATGCAATTTATGTTAAATAAAATTTTTAAATAAATATGCTTTGCAATTTCCAATTCAATGGGGTTTTGCCCATTAATCTTTTGGTGATCTTTTGAGGCGATATTTAAGCCGTTTTTGATTTCCCCCAATCCCGCCCACCAAATTTGCGGAAAATTTACGGCCTCGCCCGGGCCTTTGGCGCCCTTTGGAAGCTCGTTTTGATGTGATACCAAGGTAAAACCCACAGGCCCAAAATTAATTGAACCGCGCGCCGCGGGGGGCGGCGTTGGGTTTGATTCCGGGAAATTCCTTTTCGCCAGGGCGCCCTTTTTGGCTTCGAAGCTTTTTGCGTATTCCCGATAAAGAACCCCGGTCCTTTTTCTGCAGATCACCGGTGGTGATTGGAAATCGCATATTGGTGGGCGCTCCTTTTTGTTAATGGCAACGGGGGTTTGGTGGTACCGGCAAGTTACTCCGGGCTAACCATATGTCTTCCTTCCCCTTATTCAACGCTGTAGCCGGTAATCCGGGGTTGAAGGCCATGCATGATGGGTGAGCAATTTGTGCGCGGGCAAACCATTGATGAAGCGGTTAAGCGCGCCAAAGCATGGGAAGAAAAGGTTTCGCCTTTCCTTGATATGGGGCGAAGTGCAACAACGGGGAAGATGCGCGCTATTATAAGGATTTGAAACGATTCCGCCATTGGAAAGGCTAATGGAGCGTTTAAAGGCCCCCATTTATTCTTTCGCCTGCATCCGCCTTTCCGTTCCAACCGACCGGTTATGGTGAATTATTGCCGCGGGTTAAAAAATTAGCTCTGCTATCCAAGCAATATAATATTGGCCTTAATATTGATGCGGAAGAAGCAGACCGTCTAGAAATCTCGCTGGATCTTCTTGAAAGCCTTTGTTTTGATAGTGATCTTTCTGGCTGGAATGGTATTGGCTTTGTGGTGCAAGGCCTATGGTCGCCGCTGCCCATTTGTGCTTGATTATGTGATTGACCTTGCCCGCCGCTCTAGTCATCGTTTGATGGTGCGTTTGGTAAAAGGGCCTTTGGATCCAAATAAGCGCCGCAATTAGATGTATGAAAGCTATCCGTTATACGCGCAAAGTTTATACCGATGTTTCTTATATTGCTTGCGCCACCAAATTGCTTAATGCACCAGATGCCATATTCCCGCAATTTGCTAACCATAATGCGCAAACTTTGGCAACTATTTATACCATTGCCGGCCCAGATTATAGCAATGATAAATATGAATTCCAATGCTTGCACGGCATGGGCGAGCCGCTTTATGAAGAAGTGGTTGGCAATGACAAATTAAAGCGTCCAGCCCGTATTTATGCCCCAGTTGGTACCCATGAAACCTTGCTCGCCTATCTTGTGCGCCGCTTGCTCGAAAATGGCGCTAACTCGTCATTCGTTCATCGCATTGCTGATAAGTCGGTAACTGTCGATGAGATGATTGCTGATCCGGTTGACGTTGTGCGTGCCATGCCAAATCCTTGCAGCCAAAATGATGCTCTTTTTGCACCTGAAGATATGTTTGCGCCAAGCCGTAAAAATTCGGCTGGTTTTGATCTTTCCAATGAAGATGTTTTAAGCGCATTATCAAAAGATTTCTTAGCAAGTACAACGCAAAAATGGTTGGCGACACCTTTTGGCGATAAGCATGCCAATGCGCCAAAACCTGTGCTTAACCCTGCTGATCACCGCGATGAAGTTGGGCAAGTGGTTGAAGCAAGCCTAGAGGAAGTCAATGAGAGCGTAAAACGCGCAGCAAATGCGGTTAGCACCTGGCATAAGGTACCAACAAGCGAGCGTGCTGCTATGCTTGAAAAAGCAGCAGATCTTTTGCAAGAACGTATGCCAACTTTGCTTGCCCTCATTGCCCGTGAAGCAGGTAAATCTATCCCTAACGCTATTGCGGAAGTGCGTGAAGCGATTGACTTCTTGCGCTATTATGCGGCTGAAGCACGGGCAACTATTGGCGAAAAGCATCTTCCGCTTGGGCCTGTGGTTTGTATTAGCCCTTGGAACTTCCCGCTGGCTATTTTCACCGGCCAGGTTTGTGCCGCTCTCGTTGCTGGTAATCCAGTTTTGGCAAGCCTGCGAAGAAACCCATATTGCCGCCGAAGCGTCGGATTTTCATGGGCTGGATTCCCAGATGTGTTGCAATTTCCGGTGAAGGAATTTGTGCACCTTTGGTTGCAGTGATAAGATTGCCGGTGTTATGTTCCGCTCTCGAGTTCTCCCCATTCAGGCTGAACTTGGCACACGCCTTTTGCCAAATGGCAAGCCTATTCCGCTTTTGGCTGAAACAGGCGGTCAAAATGCCATGATCGTTGATTCGTCCGCCCTTGCTGAGCAAGTGGTGTTTGATGTGATTGCATCGGCTTTTGATAGTGCCGGTCAGCGTTGCTCGGCTTTGCGCGTGCTTTGCTTGCAGGAAGAGGTCGCAGATCGCATTCTTGAAATGCTTAAAGGTGCATTAAGTGAATTGCGGGTTGGCCCGGAGGGTTAAATGTTGATGTTGGGGCCGTGATTGGCCGAAGGGAAAATTTAATCTGGCCTTTGAAACCAAAGCGTTGGGCAAAAGGATTAACAATTGGCCCTTGGTGATGAAACAAAGTTTAACCCAATTTGCACCAAATTGAACTTAATTGCGATAATTGAATTAAAGGTAAGTTTTTTGGCCCCGTCTTGCATTATTATCCATTAAAGCGGCGATAATTGGTTCCCATTGGTGATAATTAATGAACCGGTTTGGACTTTTGGCTTGATACCGGGCCTTGATGACACCATTGCCGATGTTATCTCGGCTGGGAGGGGTAATTATATGAAACCAATTTTTTGGGTTTCCTGCAGCCCTTTGGGCCGGGCCTTTCAGGAACTGGCCCTAAGGCTGGTGGTGCGCTTTATCTTGGCCGCTTATTGACCAATCAGCCAGAGCCAAATCTTCCAGGTGCTACCTATTCCAACACTATCCTTAATGATTTTGCCATTTGGCTTGATAGCCAAAATAGAAAAGCGGAAGCAGGTTTTGCCCGTTTAATCGGGGTAAAATCTCGCCTTGGTCTTGATATGGAACTGCCAGGGCCGGTTGGTGAAACAAATCGCTATCTCTTGCATCCACGTGGTAAGATTTTAATCGTACCGCAAAGCGAAGCAGGGCTTTATCGTCAAATTGCTACCGTTCTTGCTGCTGGCAATCAGGTGGTTATTGATGCAGGTTCTAATTTGCAAAAAAGCTTACCAAACTTGCCACAATCAATCTTCTCGCAAATTTTGTGGAGCGATAATTGGGCGGCAGATGGCGCATTTTTCGGGTGTGCGGATTGAAGGTGAAGGCGAATTTGTCACCAAAACCTTGAAGCGCATTGCCGCACTTCCAGGGCCATTGCTTCTAACTCAAGCCGCAAGTTTGAGTGAGATGGGAAACCAAAAAGACCAGCGCCTAGCCCTTGGCTTGGTTGGTGGAAATGTCTCTCCGGTTTAATACCAGCCGCGGGCTGGTGGTAAAAAAATGGCTATTGGCTAATTATTTGCATAATTTTTGGCCGCAATTGGGCCCTTTTTTGAGTTTGTTGTTTTAGAGCGTTTTACGAAAGTGGCGAAGCGGTTTTCGGATAAAAACGGCTTGTAAATGGATTAGAAAGCGCCGACCTGATTAACCAGATCGAAAGCGCTTTGGTGGAATGGTTTCACCGGGGGAAATTCAAGCCCTTCAACCCTTTGCTGCTTTTGGGCAATAAAAAATCGCATAAAGAATAATTGCGGTGACAAGGGCAGAGTAAATAATTGCCGCGACAAGGCCAATAAATTGCATCCACACGCTAGCATCCTTACCGGCTTCATTAATCGCTGCATCAGCAAAAACGCCAGTTAACAGCGCGCCAACAATACCGCCAACGCCATGTACGCCAAAGGCATCAAGCGAATTAGCCAAGCAAGGCGCTTTTGTACGGGCCGAAAAATAAAAACGTTTGCCGCCAATTGTTTAAAAGCGCCGGTTGGGTTAAAAAACCGGCCCGGTGGGTAATGGCAAAAGGCCCCAACCGCCCGAAATAATGCCAAGAACGCTTGGGCGTTTTGACATGCCCCATTCAACAAACATCCCGGCAAGGGCAGCGCCGGTTTAATTTGGATTGAAAGGGCAAAGCCGGGCAAATTTGCTCCGCCGGCGAGGCCTTGCTTAACCAAACCAACCAATCCATAACAGCGATGCCCCAATCATGGAAAGGGTTAAATTATGCGGTGCCATATTGGTGGTGCCATAACCGCTACGCTTTCCAATGATGATGGCTGCAACAAGGCCGGCAATACCAGAATTGACGTGAATAACCGTACCGCCTGCAAAATCCAATACGCCGTCTTTTGCTAAAAGCCATCCCCATACCAAAATGGGAAAAAAAAGGAAACCTGGCAGCCCCTTTAAAAAAAAGGGAAGAAAACTTATCGCTTCCGGCAAAGGCGCCTGTCATCAGGGGGGTAATAATCGCAAAAAGCCATTTAAAGCCACCCCAAAATATAGCGGAGTCCAAAAAAGCGAATTGATGGTTATGCCTTTTAGAAAAAAAGCTCAAATCCCCCAATAGGCATTGCCACCTTCAAAAACAAAGCCAATGGAAACCATAAAAACACCACAAGGCAACAAACGGCAAAACTATGCATCATGGTGGGAGGAGTTTTTTCCGACCATGCCACCATAAAACAGGCGCGAGGGCCTGGGAATTGTCTTTAATAACACAAAAGGCGGGTTGGACAAACATCCAAGCCGTATTCTCCATCCCAAGAATGAAAGGGGCAATTACCCGTTTTAAAACCGTTCCTCGTAAAAGTAAGTCAAATTGACCAAAAATTTGAAAAAAGAACAAGTTCCAAAAGACAATATAGTGTTTGGAATTTTACCATAAACCTTCCATCAAAGCAATGGACCGCGCCCTTTTGATGTTTTTTATAAACAAAGATTCATGCCGGTTTGAAAAAGACGCGTTATTTTTTCAAAACCAAAAAATATTCGGTTTTTAAATGTTGTTTTTGATTAAATTTAAAGGTGCGGAGGAAATGATTTAAAAAAGACAATTTATTTATTTGTATTTTAATAATGGGCGGCAAAGCAACCGTCAATATGGTCATTAACCATGCCCAATGGCTTGCATGAAGGCATAAATGGTGGTGGGGCCAACAAAGGCAAAACCGCGCTTTTTTAAATCTTTCGATAAGCGTTTGGACGCTTCACTGATTGGATTGGCTTTTAATGTCGCAAGATCATAAGTTTTAATTCCCAACACTGGTTTAAAATGAAGAAATAAGTATCCAAGGAGCCTTTTCGCCACCCAATTTTAATGCGGCTTTGCATTAATTTTGCCGCGGATGGCGGAACAATGCCCCTAGCAGGGCAACCCTTTTTATCATCATAATTTGCAATGATATGAAAATCGAAACCATCAAATGCGTGGCGGAAATTGTCGCGCTTTTTTAAAATTGTGTACCATGACAGACCAGCTTGAAAGCCTTCAAGGCAAAGTTTTTCAAATAAGCGCCTATCATCATGAACAGGATGGCCCCATTCGTGATCGTGATAAGCGATATAATCTTCATTGCCGCCCAAAAACAACCGTATCTACCGTCATTGCCTTGAATAACCGACCTTTCGCTCATTTTCTGATCTTTGCTTAATTTATTGCCCTTATTTATGGTTTAAAAAAGCGAGCCTTGTTTATCGTCGGTTTTGGCTGCTTTAGGTGTTTTTTTCTTCCTTTTGGCTTTTTGGCTTTTTTCATTTTTAATTTACTTGCTGTAATCCTGGGGGGAAAACCGATTGTCCTGGGCCCGTTTTCATTTGGGGCGGATGGCTCGATGATTGCTTGCTTGTTGCCGTCTGAAAAGCGTAAGCGCACCATTTGATTGGCATGGGTTTCATTGGCTTTTTTAATCGGCGTATCATGTTCATCAACAACCAAAACAAAGCCGCGTTCTAAAAATGTTTTATAGGATAAGGCTCGAATTAAACCAGCCGCCTCATTTAAGGGCGCTGGCTTTTCGTTCCAATCATGCGTTTAAAGGTTTTAAATTTGGTTTTGATAGCGCTCCTCGCTCGTTGCCTTGCTTTGGCCAAAATATCAAAATTTGGGCCGTTTGGTTAATAAAGGCAATTCCGCCTTTTTATTTCAATAAGCCGGAAAAGGGTTGGCCGAAACCCACGTTTTACCTGTTTAAACGATTTGTTTTGGGGTAAGAATTGGCTCGACGCTCTGGGCGCCGCGCCCCATCAAAACCGGGCGGATTTGAAAATAATTGGTCAACCGATGGTAATGCGCGGGCAAGGCCATTAAGTTTTTGGCGGCGATAATCAAAATGCGGCGCCCAAATGTTTGCAATCCACATTTGGTTTTGCAATACCAAGATCTTTTTTGGAGGAACCGAAATTCCGCCCGGCCCTTGGGGTTGGGCATACCGGGCAAAATAACCAACCAAAGTCCAATCGGTTTTCCCAAAACAGTTGAAATAAGGCGGTATGGGAAATTCGGGATAATTACCACCGGCTTCAATAATTAAAGCCCAAAGGTTCTTCCCAAAACCTGGCCGCCACGGGCAAAATTAATTACCTCAGGGTTTTGGAATTGCGCCGTTTTTATCAAGTTGATTAAAGCAATCAATAGCTTTTGCAACCTCTTGTCCACTGGTTTCCCCTTGCACACGCACTGGCCAAACCAATAAATGCACTGGAAAGCGATCGGATATGCGGTGAATAATATCGCGGAATAAATTCGGAGCCGGTTGGCGAGGGAAACGCCAACCACCATCGGCATGGGGGGGGGGGCGTTTGCGGTTTTACCGGGCCTTGGGCGGGGGCCGTCTTTTTGCGCTCCTCTAACAGTGCCATTAAGGCACCTGCACCAGCCGGTTCTAAATTATCAATCAGGATTTGATATTTAGACGAGCCGGGAAAAGTAGGGTTTAAACCGGTCCTACCAACCCCCTTTTCAGGCTGGAATTTTAACTTGCTCATAACCCCGCGCCAAACAACTGCTTCTAGGCGGGCTTTATCGTCTTTTAAAACCAAAAAAGCGTGGCCCTGGATAAGGGGCCACAATTTGATATTTCCCCCACCCCACATTGCCGAAATTTTCCTCGACACTGCGCTTTAATGCCCCTGAAATTTCAGAAACTGTAAATTCAACTGCATTGGTTTTTTTTGCCTCTGCCGCTTCAAAAAGATCGCTCATTATTTATGCTCGCTATTTGCGAAATACCATTTTAGTTGATGATATGAGATTAGCCCATATAAATTTATATAAAACGTAATTTAATAGGCATATTCGGTAAATATTGGATCAACTGAACCGCCCCAAATGCTATGATAATCAGTGAGCATTTTGGTTTACCCTTATGGGCCCACGGATGAAATTTCCTTCAACAATTTAAAAAAACTTTACCGCCCATTCTTGAATTGGGCTCGGTTTTTAAGCCTATGCGTGAAATTGCTAACGCCTCACGGGCAAAATCCAGTACCTTTTTATCTCGAAATGGTTTGTTTTGGCCCTTTGTTTACCGCATTCGATTGCCAATACCTTCAAAAACCCAATCGCGGGTTAAATTTAACCGCATCAAGGAAGGTGCTTTATCATAAAGTAAAGCCACCCGTCCGGCCAGGGGCCGGCCGCCAAGGGCCACCATCGGCACCGCGCATTTCTAAAAAGCGTTTTAAGCGCACTTCAGGAAATAGGGTTGATAAATGATTGGTCCAATCGCCCATATTAGGGGCATAGTCGTCAACACAGCCCTTAAATGCACCATTCATGAATTGGCGGAAGGTGATGTCGGTTGCTTGGTGGTAATGACCATCGCGCAAGACAAAATACATCGGTACATCTAACGCCCATTCAACATAATCGGCAAAACCAAAATCTTTATTAAAAACAAAGGGCAATACACCAGAGCGCTGGCTGTCCGTATCGCGCCAAATTTCAGAACGCCATGACAAAAAGCCATTAGGTTTTCCTTCGGTAAAAGGTGAGGGGTGGGAAAATAGTTGTCCCAACCGATTGCAACCATAAGGCTTGCATTTTGCGCCCGATATCGATTTTTTAAAAGTCTAAATTTACTTGAATGGTTGATGTGCGATACATCATATCAAGGCCATGGCTGCCAACCTTTGGCATATAATCACTCATAATCTTATAGCGTGATTTAGGCATGACCGGGGTTTCATTTAAAGTCCATTTTGGGCTGCCGCCAGTACCTAAAAAACCAATCCCTAAAGGCTTTGTTTTCACACTTTGGCTAAAGGAGCAACCCGGCCTTCAGGAATTTGGCAAATTTTCCACCGCCGCACCCGATAACTCAAATTGGCCGCCTGGTTCTAGTGAGATAGCGCCGCGTCCTGTTGGTTCAACCTAAGGGAAATATTGCCCCTCATCCCAATCGCCCCAAAACATCACCTGCATGCCCTTCCAAAAGGGCCGGGACACCCCAGTCCCTTGGCATAGGGAACGGGGCTGATGACCGTCCAATATAAAAGGGAAATTTCTCATGCTCCGTGCCAATGCGCCAATGATCTTTATCTTTGTTGCCATCAGCCAAATAGTTGATCAAATCTTCTTTGCTATGGATTTGAGTATTATCGGTCGTATCGCGTGCCATGTGCCGCTTCCCTGTCGAATCTAAATCTATTTCTCTTAAACTCTTAAAGCATTTTATAGCATGATGCTATTTTTTTTGTTTGATAGTGTTTTGGGTAAAACGGCAATGAGATAGGCTGTTTGATAATGCAGGATAAATACCTCTTGCTATAATTTTTAATTATGGAAATTGAAAAAAATTATAATTGGATTTTATTGTATTTTTATTTTACCTTAAGAAAAAATTATGGTAGATTGGAATAGGTCTAAAATTGTTGAAATAGTAAGCTCGTTTTAATTTTATATAAGGCAAAATAAATTTTAAAAAATCGCTTTATAGGTGATTGTAATATTTAAATTTGCTTATAGTCGTTTTATTTCAATTTTTAGCGACATAGAATTTAAGCAGCGTTTACCTTGTTGGTTTGGGTTTTATTATTTGGGTTATTTGCCTTTTGTAAATTTTTGAACCTTTTTGTTAACCCCATCTATCCTATTTAGAGCCATTTTAAAAGGATGGAATGAGGAAGTGTAAATTAACCACCCCAGGGGCGATCCCGATAAGTAAAATTTATCATCAGGTCCGCGCGGGCCTGTGCTTATGCAAGACTATCAATTATTGGAAAAATTTTACCCATCAAAACCGTGGCCAATCCCCAGAGCGGACGGGGTGATGCGAAAGGTTGGGTGTTTTGGTGGAAACACTTTACCGGCGATATTTCCCCTATAAAAGGCAAAAGTTTTGGAAAAAGGCACAAAAAACCCCAATTGGCGCGGTTTTCAAACCCGTTGGCCGGCGGCCGGTGAGCCGGCCGAAAGGGGAGGTAAGTGGCTTTTTCATAAAATTTTATACCCGGAAGGGCAATTGGGATTCCTTTGGTAATAATGCCCGTCTTTTTGTGGGTGATCCATAAATTTTGGATTTTTATCCAACCGCAAACGCCATCCACCACCCATTTTGCGCCCAATACTGCCATGTGGGATTTTTAATTACCACCCTGAATCCTTCATCAAGCCCACAATTTTAAGTCCGATCGTGGCCCGCCCGTTGGCGCCGATTTATATGGAATGGTTGGCCATATAATTTCGCTGTGGAAATGACGGGAGGGTTTTGGGTAAAATTCCACTTTAAAACCTTGCAAGGCCATCGTCATTATACCAATGATGAAGCCAAAGTGGTGATTGGCGAAAACCGTGAATCCTATCAAGAAGAGCTATTTGGCACGATTGAGCGCGGCGAGTTCCCGCGTTGGAAATTGCAAGTGCAAATCATGCCGGAAGAAGATGCTGATAAAACTTCTTATAATCCCTTTGATTTGACCAAAGTTTGGCCCCATTCAGACTATCCGCCTATTGATTTGGGTATCATGGAGCTTAACCGCAATGCCGATAATTATTTTGCCCAGATTGAGCAAGCGGCATTTTCGCCATCAAATATCGTTCCAGGGATTAGCTTTTCTCCTGACAAAATGTTGCAAGCGCGTATTTTCTCCTATGCCGATGCGCATCGCTACCGTTTAGGCGGTAATTATGAGCATATTCCAGTCAATAAGCCCGTTTGTCCAGTCCATCATTATCACCGCGATGGTCAGATGAACACGGTTGGCGGCCTTGAATGCGGCAATCCTGATGCTTATTATGAGCCAAACTCCTTTCATGGGCCATTTGAAGATAAATCAGCCCTTGAGCCACCTTTGAAAATCAACGGCGATGCAGCTCGCTATGATCACCGCGAAGGCAATGATGATTATGTGCAGGTAACAGCCCTGTTTAATCTTTTTGATCAAGGTGAAAAGGGGCGGCTGTTTAATAATTTTGCCGATGCGATGAAAGGCGTGCCTGATTATATTATTGAGCGGCAACTTGGCCATTTAGGCAAAGTTCATGTGGATTTTGAGCAGGGTGTGCGCTTGGCCTTAAAGGCAAAATATAATTACGGCGATAAGCGTAGCGATATATAAAAGCCGTTTGGCGTTTTTTAAAAAAATCAATAATCTATTTGAAAAAGTGTTTTCTTTCAAATTGAAAACACTTTTTTGTTTTTAATAGCTAATATGTGTTGTTAAATTCACGATAATAAGATGGTGTCTTTATAAATATCGAATATGAAAAGACGTTGCGAGTCGTAATTATCATGTCGTTATAAACTCCAATATATTTAAAATACCGTATCATTCCTATGACAATCATAAAGGATGTTTGTGGCGATAATGAAACTATGTGTGGGGATGCGTGTTCATGCTTGATGATATTATGAAAGATTATATAGGTAAACAATTGCCATTGGTTGCAACAGTCAGTAAAGACGGTATTCCCTATATTGGCCCTAAAAGGTCATTGCGTGTTTATAATGATGACACGCTCCTTTACAATGAAACAACTGGCGGGCAAACCTTACAAAATATTCTAGATGGTTCTAAAATTGCTGTTGCAGTTGTGGATCGCGAGGCGCTTGACGGCTACAGGTTTTTAGGCCGCGGCGAAGTTATAGGCGAGGGTAAAATTTGGCAAGATGTGCAAGACTATGCTAAGGCGCTGGGCAGGAGAGCGCCCAAATGCGCGGTTCTTATCCATGTTGAGGCGGTTTATAGTCTGCGCACCGGCGAAATGGCCGGGCAGAAAATAATTGGATAATAGGCGATTAAGAATTGTCTTAAAATATCAAAATTAACTATAGGTATTTATTTTGATTTGCGTTAAAATATCGGCATTCGGTTAATTTTCAAAAAATAAATATGTTGGTGAATTATACTGTAATTGAGCTTAAGTTATTTTCAATACGGTCCAATAAAGAGCATAGAGCTGCACGTCATCATTGTTCATACCACTTAAGGCTGTTTGCTCAATTGATTCAAGATGCGCCTCTAATTTATGAACACTATCAATGCCTTTTTGTGTTAATGAGACAAAGCTTTGCCGCTGATCTTGGTTGGGTGTTTGGCCAAAGCCTAAAAGTAACCTGTCTTGGGATTGTTGGTGGCGAACAAAAGTTCATCCGCTAGTTGCCCGGGTTAGTTCACCTTGAAATAAGCCAATAAAACATTTTCTTGCCCAGCATATAGTCCTTTTGTTGAAGTATTTTGCCAAACCGGGTAAAGATCCGCACGTGGTTTGAGTTTTAAAAGGGTAGTTATTAGACATTATTTTACACTTTTAAAATTATTTTTTAGATAAAATGCCTCACATCGTTCCTAATTAAATAAATAGGTTGTATATGATTATGGCTTAAAAATTGAGGAAAATCTCAAAATTTTATATTAAATATAAATCAAACTTGATATTCATGAATATAACTATTTCAATGATATGATGTTTTATTATATTTAAATTAGTTCAACAAATGATATTTAAGTGGTTTGTATGGCATTATGCGCACCTGTTAACCACCACGCACTTAACACTCTCAAACCAGTCGTGTGGATACTTATTTCTAATCACCGTTGTCTTACATCATTTCTGATTTCAAAACAAAGCGCTATGGTCTAGAGCGTTTTTTCAGATAAAAGTGTGAACAGTATTTGTTCAATTAAATAATTCGCCATGGAAATAATTTCAATTTTATATTCAATTCAAGCATGTTAATCTGATCCATTAATATCATATATTAGTCAATGAGATGAGTTATGTTATTAGTCCAATCTTTCCAATTGATGTGAGTTATTTGGAATTATCGGTTTTAATAATATCGGGTCGGGATTTTGATGATGGTTATTAATCTAGCTATTGCTCATTGTTTATCGCCAGCCTTATAGTGCTGACAGATAATGTTGAACATTATCACGCTTGAGACATGCTTTGAAAACAGCAAAGTCGTAAGTCCACAAATTCACCATTGCTGTCTTACCCTTTGCGCTTATGAGCATGAGCTCCCATTTACCCTTTGAAACCGACAGTGTGATTGCGCAAGCTTTCATTGATAAAGTCGCTGATATTTTACCGCGCCACCTTAATTTATCCTTTTTACCTGTGGAGCAGATTGGTTATTCAATTCGAGCATAGTCGCGTAGCAGGCACAAAAACGCTTTCATTTGATGAGGCGGTGGCGCGTTGGGTTAAAATTGGCGAAGAGCAGTTTCATAAGGGCATTGATAAATTTATATTGTTGAACGCCCATGGCGGTAATTCGCCGTTAATGACTGTTGTTGCAACTGAGCTGCGGGCGCGCTATCCCATGCTTTGTGTTGCCACCAGTTGGACGCGCTTTGGTTTGCCAGTTGGCCTTATTGTTGATGATGAAAAAGCCCTAGATATTCATGCTGGCTTTATTGAAACATCTGTTATGCTGCATATTGCACCCAATTTAGTCACTATGGACAAGGCTAAGAATTTTTCAAATTTTCAATCGCGCTGTATGTGTGATTTCACCCATCTTCGTGCCTATGGCCGCCATTCTTTTGGTTGGTTGATGCAGGATATGAATAGCGAGGGGGCTGCGGGCGACGCGAGCCGTGCCAATGCCAAAGCCGGCAGTGCGATTTTAGACCATGCGGCAAAAGGTTTTATCTCCTTGCTTGAGGATGTAAGCCGTTTTGATACCGCACATTTTCGTGAAGTTGATGGGCATTTTCCCAATAAGATAGTCAGCCAAAAGCCAAAAATTGAAAAAATAATGGTTAAATAGATGGCTTTTAGGTGAAATTCACCAAGAGATCGTTCTCTGCTGTTTCAATTTACATAAAACATGCCTATATCATAGCATATATTGTCTTTAAAAAGAGGTTTAAGCCATGAGCGAGCCAGTAAGCGACATCAAGAAAATTCCGGTAACCGTATTAACTGGCTATCTTGGAGCCGGGAAAACCACATTGCTCAACCGTATTTTGAGCGAAAATCATGGCAAACGCTATGCGGTTATTGTCAATGAATTTGGCGAAATCGGCATTGATAATGATCTTATCGTTGAATCGGACGAAGAGATCTATGAAATGAATAATGGCTGCATTTGCTGCACGGTGCGCGGTGATCTTATCCGCGTTGTTGAAGGCTTAATGCGCCGTCCAGGCCGTTTTGACGCCATTTTGGTTGAGACCACTGGCCTTGCCGATCCTGTTCCCGTGGCGCAAACATTTTTCATGGATGATGATGTGCGCTCCAAAACCATGCTTGATGCGGTTGTGGCGCTGGTTGATGCCAAGCATTTGCCCTTGCGCCTTAAAGAAAGCCGCGAGGCGGAAGATCAAATCGCTTTTGCTGATATGTTTTGTTAAATAAGACTGATCTTGTTAGCGCTGATGAACTGGCGGTTGTTGAGGCAACCATTCGTGCCATTAATCCAACAGCGGTTATTCATCGCACAGAGCGTGCGTCGATTGAGCTTACCAAAATATTAGATCGCGGTGCCTTTGATTTAAAACGCGCCCTTGATAATGATCCTTATTTCTTAGATCATGGCGAAGAGGGCCATATTTGTGGCGCTGATTGTGATCATAATCATGAACATAGCCATGACCACGATCCTGGGCACAGTCATAAACATTCCCACGAACATGACCATGGGCATGACCATGGTCATAGTCACGATCATGCTGCGGCTATTCATGACATTACCGTTCAATCGGTGTCATTGCGCACAAGTGAATTAGATCCGGCAAAATTCTTTCCATGGCTGCAAAATATCACCCAAGCACAAGGGCCTAATATTTTGCGCCTTAAAGGGATTATTGCTTTTAAAGGCGATGAGGATCGTTATGTGGTTCAAGGTGTCCATATGATTATTGAGGGCGATCATCAGCGCGCTTGGAAAGATGGCGAAAAGCGTGAAAGTCGCCTTGTCTTTATTGGTCGCCAATTGGATGGCGAAAAATTGAAATCTGGCTTTGAAGCCTGTGCGTGAGAGGTTTTATGCCGACAATAGCTCCCATTGATATTCATAGCCATTGCCTTTTAACTGGTTTTCTTGATGAAAAGCCATTTTTCCTTTCTGCTGATGGTGTTTTGCATCATTTGAATGGTGGGGAGAAGCAGGTTGACATTGGCAATGGTATTGCAAGTGCCAAAATTGCTGAAAATGGCCAGTTTATATTAACTGGCGGTGAAGATGGCCGTTTATGTAAAATAAATAGCGATTTTTCAGTTGTTGAGCTTGAAAAGCTCGGCAATAAGTGGCTTACCGCACTCGCCATTGGCCCAGATGATGCTTATGCCTATGGCACTGGGCGTATGGCTTATAGCAAAGCGCAAGGCAAAGCCCATGAAATGGCAAGCGAGCGCAGCATTGAAGATATGGCCTTTGCCCCCAAAGGCCTGCGCCTTGCCCTTGCCCATTATAATGGCGTTACCTTGCATTGGCTCGGCACGGAGGGAAAGCCAGTTTTTCTTGAGTGGAAAGGCGCCCATACAATGGCAACATTTTCACCCGATGGGCGGTTTTTGGTAACCGCCATGCAGGAAAATGCTTTGCATGGCTGGCGCTTATCTGATAATCAGCATTTGCGCATGTCAGGCTATCCAGCTAAGGTAAAAAGTTGGTCGTGGAGCGCTAAGGGGCGTCATCTTGCAACATCTGGTGCTACCGCCGCTATTGTTTGGCCGTTTTTAGGTAAGGACGGGCCAATGGGTAAAGCACCCTTAGAGCTGGGCACCAGAGCCAATGCCCTTGTTACCTGTGTTGCCTGTCATAGAAGCGAGGATATGGTGGCCATTGGTTATGAAGATGGCATGGTATTGCTTGTGCGTTTTGCCGACCAAAAGGAAGCACTTTTGCGCCGACCAGGGCAAGGGGCAATTAGCTCAATGGCTTGGGATAAAGAAGGTGAACGCCTCACTTTTGGGTCTGAAGCGGGCGATTGCGGTATTATTAATATTATCGGCTAATTTCAGCCTTACTTTAATAACAAAGCTAAGAGAAAAAGGCATTTTAACTTTTAAAGTTAAAATGCTCGTTTTATTTCCTAGAGGTCATTTCGATCATTGACTTAATCAGGATCGGCGCTCTAATCCAGTTTGTTAGTCACAGCCGTTTTTGTCCGAAAACGCTACACCTTTAGAAAACCTAATCAAGGGTTGGATAGTCTATATAGCCTTCACTGCCGCCGCCATAAAGCTTGTCGCGGTTTAGCTCGTTAAAGGGGCCATTTTGCTTTAATCGCTCCACTAGATCAGGATTAGCAATAAAGGGTCGGCCAAAAGCGACAAGATCGGCGTAACCACTATCAAGTGCTTCTTCTGCCATTGCGCGATTATAACCATTATTCACCAGCCAAGCGGCGCTGCCGCCCGCATCGCGATAATGTTGGCGCAAGCGATGATAATCAAAGGGGTAGGGCGCTTCTTGATAATTGCGCTCTCCCCCGTCGCCCCTTCTATAATATGGATATAAGCAAGATCATAGGCGGCCAATTCATCAATCAGCATCAAAAACCGGTTGCGGGTCGTTGTCATGGGCATCATTCACAGGCGTTACCGGTGAAATGCGAATGCCGGTGCGCTGCGCTCCAATTTCGCCGATAATGGCTTCAACAACCTCTAAGGTTAAACGAATGCGATTTTCAATTGAGCCACCATAATTATCATCGCGTTGGTTGGAGTTTTCACGCATAAATGAATCAAGCAAATAGCCATTGGCCGCATGAATCTCAACGCCGTCAAAACCGCCATCTTCTACCGCGCCCTTTGCTGCACGCTGATAATCTTCAATAATGCGCGGAATTTCATCAAGGCGCAATGCGCGCGGCTGTGATGTGGGCGCAAATTCGCCTTCGCCCTTTTCGTTGCGGATGAAAGTATGGGCATTGGCTTTGATGGGAGAGGGGGCAACCGGTGCGCCGCCATTTGGTTGCAGGCTTGTGTGAGAAATGCGGCCGACATGCCAGATTTGGGCAAATATTTTACCACCCTTTTCATGCACGCCATCGGTTACATGGCGCCAACCGGCAAGCTGCTCTTTGCTATAAAGCCCAGGCACGTCAATATAGCCTTGGCCTTTTTGACTAATTGCCGTGCCTTCAGAAATGATAAGGCCAGCACTTGCCCGTTGGCTATAATAAATGCGGTTTAAATCATTGGCAATATTATTGGGTGAGCGGTTGCGGGTAAGCGGTGCCATAACAATGTGATTTTTTAAATGCAGGGCATGGGATTTAAATGGTTCAAATAATTTGCTCATTTTTAGCTATCCTTGCTGGCTATCCTTGGTTGTTATTTTAAAACATAGGAAACAAAAAGGGCCATGAAAAGAACTGCCAAAGATATTTTCATTGTTTTTATGATCACGATTACGCCATATTGGTAAGAAATGTTCTTGCGATGAAGCATTGTTTTGATGCTGCAACCAAAATTGAATATTTTAGGCTTTTCTTCAGCGTAAAAAGCCATTAGTAGTTTAAATCAAATTCCATAATGACCCGATGGTCTAACTGTTTAAGAAGTGAATTAGCGTTTTATGACAATGAGTGTTTCGCAACAGAATAATCAGGCCTTTGATATTGCACAAATCATTTCCACCGAAGTTAATGCCCGTCGTCAACAGATAGAAGCTGCCATTGCCTTGATTGATGAGGGGGCAACCATTCCCTTTATCGCGCGCTACCGTAAGGAAGTGACAGGCGGCCTTGATGACACGCAATTGCGCTTGCTTGGTGAGCGCTTAACCTATCTTCGTGAGCTGGAAAGCCGCCGCGCGACAATTTTGCAAAGCATTGACAGCCAAGGCAAGCTTACGGACGAATTGCGCGAAAAAATCGCCGCAATCACCACAAAAGCCGAGCTTGAAGATGTTTATTTGCCCTATAAGCCAAAGCGGCGCACAAGGGCACAGATTGCTAGAGAGAATGGCCTCGCTCCCTTGGTTGATGATATTTTGGGCAATCGCATTAAAGTGCCTGAGGTTTTGGCGCAAAGCTATATTAATGATAAGGTAGTGGATGTGAAAGCCGCCCTTGAGGGCGCGCGCGATATTATTGCTGAAAATATGTCAGAAAATGCCGATCTATTGGGCATATTGCGCCAATATATGAAAGATCATAGTGTGTTGCATGCCCGTGTTGTTGACGGCAAGCAAGAAAATGGTGCAAAATTTGCCGATTATTTTGACCATAGCGAGCGTTGGGCAACTATTCCCAGCCATCGCGCTTTGGCAATGTTGCGAGGGCGCAATGAAGATATCCTCACCCTTGACCTTGAACTGGATTTAGATGATCCAGCCCCGATTAAGCCGGCGCAAAACCAGTGCTAAAGCTTATACATATGCGCACAAGCCTGCCGCAGGATCTTTTCTAATGGATGGCTGCGGCTTGAGCGGTAAATTATCGCTGTCTTTAGGGCTTGATTTGATGCGTGAAATGCGCGAGCGCGCCGACCAAGAAGCCATTGAGGTTTTTGCCCGTAATTTAAAAGATTTGCTGCTTGCCGCACCTGCAGGGTCGCGCACCACCATTGGGCTTGATCCTGGTATTCGCACCGGCGTTAAAGTTGCGGTTATTGACAAAACGGGTAAATTGCTTGAAACGGCAACTGTTTATCCATTTCAGCCGCGCAATGATGTGCGGGCAAAGCGTCTGGTGCGTTAATTAGTGCCATGCTGAACAATCTGCTATGGCAACGGTACCGCAAGCCGTGAAACGGAAAAACTGGTCAATGATTTGTTAAAAGATGTGCCAGAGCCGAAACCTATCAAGGTTATTGTGTCGGAAGCTGGTGCATCGGTCTATTCTGCTTCAGAGCTGGCGGCGCGTGAATTTCCTGAGCTTGATGTATCTCTGCGCGGCGCGGTTTCCATTGCGCGGCGCTTGCAAGATCCCTTGGCGGAACTGGTTAAAATCGAGCCCAAATCCATCGGCGTTGGCCAATATCAACACGATGTTGACTCAATTTCAGCTTGCCCATTCGCTTGATGGCGTGGTTGAAGATGCGGTGAATGGCGTTGGTGTTGATCTCAACACGGCATCGGCGCCACTTCTTTCAAGGGTTTCAGGTCTTGGTAAATCCTTGGCCGAGGCTGTAGTTGCACATCGCGATCAAAATGGCCCATTTAAAAGCCGTAAGGGCTTGATGGATGTTGCCCGCCTTGGTGCCAAAGCCTTTGAACAATGCGCTGGCTTTTTGCGTATTCGCGATGGGGTGGAGCCGCTTGATGCATCGAGCGTGCATCCTGAAGCCTATGATGTGGCCCGCAAAATTGTTGCATCATGTGGGCGAGATGTGCGCGACCTTATGGGCGATAGTGCGGCGCTTAAAAATATTGATCCACGCTTATTCGTGACTGAGCGTTTTGGTTTGCCAACCGTGCGTGATATTTTGGCGGAACTTGAAAAACCAGGGCGTGATCCGCGTCCAGAATTTAAAACCGCAAGCTTTGCAGAAGGTATTGAAGATATTAAGGATTTAAAAGTTGGCATGGAGCTTGAGGGAGCAGTGACCAATGTTGCCGCCTTTGGCGCCTTTGTTGATATTGGCGTGCATCAAGATGGGCTGGTGCATATTTCGGAAATTGCTGATCGTTTTGTCAAAGACCCTCATGAGGTGGTAAAGGCTGGCGATATTGTCAAAGTAAAAGTTTTGGAAGTTGATGCCTCAAGAAAGCGCATTTCCCTATCTATGCGTAAGGAAAATGCTGGGAGCGGTGCTAGCCAATTGCGCAATACTCATAGCCAAAGCAACCAAGGGGCACAAAACACCGCACGCCAGCCAAATGCTAATCACAGCGCAAAAGCTAAAGCCAATCGCTCTAAGCCGCAAGATAATGGCGGCGGCGCATTTGGCGCGGCATTGCTTGATGCCATGAAGCGCAAAAAATAGCTACAACAATTTTTACCACCATTTTACCAAAACTGGAAATATGCCCAAAGGGGTATATTATCAAAGAGTGGAAAATGGTGGTAGTTTTCAAAGTTAAGTTCTTCGAAAGTGTAGGTTTGAAAAAAGCTGCCTGTAAAAATGATTACCGATTGGATTTCGAAAATGTGGATAAATTTCAAATGTATCATAATTTACTGTTTTTTGCAAAAATGGGGCAATATCCACGTAAAAAGATGGGCATTTATTTGGAAAATCAACATATTTGCCCTATAAGTAAAAGATAAGATTTTCACGATTCGGATTTGAATATTTGATCAGTTATGCAGCTTCATGATCAACATTCGAATCCTCAACTTTACCTTTTTGAAAGTGTGGTTCTGCAAGGGACTATTTGATACCGGTGTGGCAATTACGTAGTGTCAGGTCAAATTTGCATAAACTGATGATAGTTTCATCGTTTCGTTTTGCTCTAGCTGTTATGGTTTCAAATGCGTTTTAAAATGGATCAGTTCATGAGTGACGCAACAATGCCAGAGAATAACGCCGAATATGGCGCAGATTCAATCAAGGTTTTAAAAGGCCTTGATGCGGTGCGTAAACGCCCCGGCATGTATATTGGTGATACCGATGATGGTTCGGGTTTGCACCATATGGTTTATGAAGTTGTTGATAATGCGATTGATGAGGCTTTGGCTGGTTATGCCGATTTGGTGACGGTGACTTTAAATGCCGATGGCTCTTGCACCGTAACTGATAATGGCCGAGGCATTCCAACCGATATTCATACCGGTGAAGGCGTATCAGCGGCTGAAGTTATTATGACGCAATTGCATGCTGGTGGTAAATTTGACCAAAACTCCTATAAGGTCTCAGGTGGTTTGCACGGCGTTGGTGTTTCGGTTGTTAATGCTTTGTCGGTTTATTTGAAATTAAGCATTAAGCGTGCCGGAAAGATTCATGAAATGACCTTTACGCACGGCGTTGCCGATGGCCCATTGGCTGTTGTGGGCGAGGCAGGCGATGCTACAGGTACGGCCGTTACCTTTTTGCCAAGCAGCGAAACCTTTACCAAGGTTGAGTTTGATTTTGATACGCTTGAGCGGCGCTTGCGCGAACTTGCCTTTTTGAATTCCGGTGTGCGGATTTTGCTGGCAGATCGCCGTCATGCCGATCATCGTGAAGAAGAATTGCATTATGATGGCGGTTTGGTTGAATTTGTTAAATATATCGACCAAACTAAAACCCCACTTATCAGTGAACCAATTTATATTAGCAGCGAAAAAGACGGTATGACCGTTGAAGTTGCTATGTGGTGGAACAATTCCTACCATGAAAAAGTCTTGTGCTTTACCAATAATATTCCCCAGCGTGATGGTGGTACCCATTTGGCTGGTTTTCGTGGGGCATTAACCCGTCAGGTCAATGGCTATGCTGAAAGCTCAGGCATTACCAAAAAGGAAAAAGTACAGCTCACCGGTGATGATTGCCGCGAGGGTTTAACTGCGGTTTTATCGGTCAAAGTGCCAGACCCTAAGTTTTCTTCACAAACCAAGGATAAGCTGGTTTCATCAGAGGTTCGCCCTGTGGTTGAAAGCCTTGTCAATGAGGCGCTTGCGACTTGGCTTGAAGAGCACCCTGCGGAAGCCAAAATTTTAATTGGTAAAGTGGTTGAGGCAGCTGCGGCGCGTGAAGCTGCCCGCAAGGCACGTGAATTAACCCGCCGTAAAGGGGCGCTTGATATTTCGTCCCCTGCCCGGTAAGCTTGCCGATTGTCAAGAGCGTGATCCGGCAAAATCTGAAATCTTTATCGTTGAGGGTGACTCGGCAGGTGGTTCGGCTAAAAGTGGGCGCTCGCGTAAAAATCAAGCGATTTTGCCCTTGCGTGGTAAGATTTTGAATGTCGAGCGGGCGCGTTTTGACCGTATGCTGTCATCTGAAATGATTGGCACCTTGATTACCGCCCTTGGTACGTCAATCGGCAAGGATGAGTTTAATGCCGATAAATTGCGCTATCACAAAATCATCATCATGACCGATGCTGACGTTGATGGAGCCCATATTCGTACCTTATTATTGACCTTCTTTTTCCGCCAAATGCCTGAACTTATTGAGCGCGGCAATATTTATATTGCGCAGCCACCACTTTATAAGGTAACGCGCGGCAAGTCCTCGCAATATATAAAAAATGAAGCAGCTTTTGAAGAATTTTTGATTGATACAGGGCTTGATGAATGCTCGTTAGAATTGCATTCAGGGGAGGTGCGTAGAGGACAAGATTTGCGTCAATTGGCAGAAGATGCGCGGCAATTGCGCTATTATTTGGACGGTTTGCATACGCGATATAACCGCGCTGTTGTCGAGCAGGCGGCAATTGCTGGCGTGCTTAACCCAGAGGCTATTGCAACCAATGAGCAAGCGCAAAGTGCAGCCGATAAGGTTGCCGCTCGTCTTGATTTAATTGCCGAGGATATGGAGCGCGGTTGGAGTGGCCATGTCATGGATGATGGCGGCTTGCGGTTTGAGCGCACCTTGCGCGGCGTTAAAGATGTTGCCTTTGTTGATATGGCGCTTATTGGCTCTGCCGATGCGCGGCAAATTAATCGTTTTTCACCACAGCTCAATGAGGTCTATGGTGAACCGGCCAAGCTTTATCGCAAAGATAAATCGGAAAGTGTTGCAGGACCAAATAGCTTGCTTGAAAGTATTTTTGCCAGTGGTCGCAAAGGTCTTTCCTTGCAGCGCTATAAAGGCCTTGGCGAAATGAATGCAGAGCAATTATGGGAAACCACCCTTGATCCAGATGCGCGATCATTGTTGCAGGTCAAGGTTGCTGATGCAACTGAGGCGGATTCGTTGTTTTCGCGGCTTATGGGCGATGAAGTTGAGCCGCGCCGCGACTTTATTCAGGAAAATGCACTCAATGTTGCAAATCTTGATGTTTAAGATTTGAATTTTTTGTCTTTAAAAGCGCTGTTTGGACCATTCGCGCTTTTATTTTGTTAGGTTATGGGAAAGTTACTTGATTTTTCCAAAATCAAAATGCTAGAATACGTTTTTCCGAAAAGTGAAGGGTTTTCACTGCTGTCAAACAATGGTTAGAGCGCCGATTTGATCCAATAATCGAAATGTGCTTCTAGGTTTATAAATAATGGCCTCATGTCACCATTTCGTTTGTTTGCGTGGTGATGTATAATTGGTTTCAAAAATTTTTATAAAAGAGTTTATTTTGGGAAAAATTGCTTTTGTTGCTTGTGATTTTTGTGTTTGGTTTAATTTTTCAATCATCACAAAGAAGGCGTTTTTATCTTTTAAAGGCAAAAGGGCGGGATATTAGCAATTATTTTTATAAAAATGCTTCATTAAGCAGTTTAATAAAAAATCGTCACCTATAGGAAATTATATTTTAATTTAAATAGCATGCCGGTTACAATGATTGATTCTAGGTTTAAGGTTTCCGCAGTAAAGGATTTATTGCAAAGCAGGTTTAATGGCTGGTGTTGTATTAGGTGTGGGTTTGAGTACTCAATCCGCAATGGCGCAACAAAATGAGAATTTGCTAGAAACTCTTCGTTTGTCATCACAGCAGGCCGAATTTTCTGGTTTGGAACGTAAGGTTTTTGATTTTAAGAGTCCAAAACTAAATTTCGAGACGTTCCTTCCCAAAGGGGCAGAGTTGACGCTGAATGCCTATGAAGACCAAAAAGTGGAAGATGGGCAAATTGGCCGTGTTCTTCCGCTTGGTAAAGCACTCTTTATCTATGAAGACGTTGCGATTGAGGACCAATTTATTCCTGGGTTGCGTTGCACCAGCTGTTACTTGCCAATGGCAGATGCAGGAAGATGGTTTTCATTTCCATTCAATGGTTAAAATAAACTGGAAGCAGAGCTATTTGGTATGCAATTTCAAGGGGAGAATAAAACTCCTGAAAAGGCCGAATTTGGCTATTGTTATGCGCGCGGCGATGTGTTGGTCGCTCATTTCTTTTCAGCGCCCTTTGCAGCTGCAAATCAACAAGCCAAAACAACGCAGATTTTGCGTAAAACAGTATCCTATATGACGTCAAATATGGTTATGGCAGATGGTAAGCCCAATTCCATTGACGATAATCTCATGCAAAATTTAGCTATAGATCTTGATGGCGATACTTTGGTTTTAACCTATCCCAAAGGGCTTGATGTTGTTGTTAACAATTCCGATAGAAAAATCTTGCCTTATGAATTTCACTTGGTGCAAAAATTGCAGACGGGTGAAATGTTTAGCCATTTATTCCTTTGGATTAATAAGGCCAGCGAGCCAGCAAGCGAAGAAAGTTTTCGCCGTCAAGCCGATATTTTTGCGAAATTTCTCTCTCAGCCAAGTGCCGCAACTGATGGAACGATAGGCGCCGCCTAGCGCCAGCAAGCCAGAAATAAGATGCGAAGCCCCAAGCGCGTCACCCCGACGGGGCAAAATATCCATTATGAATTTGTTGGCGTAATTGATTCCGGTTTGCCAAGCTGGGATTATGGCGCGCTCTTATCAATATAAAATCGTTGAAAAGGATAATCCCGACCATCCAACCTTATTCTTTGTCTCGGTGATTGGCTATAAGGATAAGACCTATGTGCTTTATTATCATAGTTTAAGGGGCGGTGTTTTAAAGGCAAGCGAATATTTCACCGGACTTGCTGGCAATATTGCCTATGATAGTATTCGTGAATCCATCTTTAATTTTCTAATCGGATTGAAGTAACGCATGCGAACACAAAATTTTAATTGAAAATAATCATTAAACCGGTGATTTTTAACGATAGTCGCTGGCTATTTTTTATGCTTCATTTTTATCGGCCTAAATCGCCAGAAACGCCTAGATAACGTCTCAAATTATTTATAATCGCCCATCTAAATCATTCGCTTGTTAATTTGTCAGAATAATTGCCAGAATAATTGGCAGAAATTCATTGTGGAAAAATCAAATTCGCTCATTATATCATATAAATTATATGCCTTTTTGCTAAGCTTTTTTTGCTAGCTTTTTTATGTTGTTAAGTGTTGGTTTTAAATAAGCCATATTTTTTTAATCATAAATGAAGCGTTATTTTCAAATTGCGAGGCAATATTAGGAAATTATATCTCATTGCAGCTTTATCAGTCTTTTCATTTGTACCTAATTCCTTTGCTGAAAGCGTATCGGTGACTGCGCCGGGCGTTTCAATACGTGCCAGGCACGACTGAGAACCGGCGAAGGCGGAGCCAGAACGCCGTCAAGCCCCATTTCAATTACTGGTAGTAGCGATTTTTCATCGGAAAAATCAAATATAAATGTGGTGATGCGGATTGAACCTATAATAGACGATTTTCACGTTCACTTGATATGGCGGATAAAATTTGTTGCTGCCAACGCAGCAGTGGTCAAAATTTGCCGTCATTATTTTTTGGGGGCATCAAGGCGAGGTAAGCCTTTATGAAATTTCGGTCCGGGAAAACATCTCTTTGCCAAGAACGGAAAATGCAACGGCGAATAACCGATTTTAAAACCCCGATTATAAACGCCCGTTTTAAAGGATTGTAAAGCGATTAATCGCCCGTTTATTACTCCCTAAAATTAAATCCCTTTGAAAAAGCAGTTTTATCTAAATTTTGTAAAACTGCTTTTTTTTTAGTTTTATTGATTTTATCATCAAGTTGGCATTGGGGTGCGAAATTTTTGAAAGTTGAAATCAAATTGACAAAAATCATAATAATTAAATTATTAATTATTTGTTAATTATTTAATAAAACATTAATAAATTGATTTTATTAATTGATTTTTATTTGATTTTTTATTCCAAGCATTGAAGGTTCAATAAACACCGACCAATCTTTTTTAAAGCTTTGGCTTTATCTTGACCTCATTATAATGCTTTTTGAATAAATGCCCATCAAGAGCGTGGCCGCCCACCATATAGTCACCAATATCTTTTTGGTCAGCGCGGGCGCATTTTGCCAAAGCGCGGTATCTTCTTTCTACGTCACAATGCCTGGTTGGCTTGTCTTAATGGTCAAAACAGCCCTTTGAAACGGTGTCTGCCCTTTGCATTGTGCATAATTTTTTTGGGCATCCATCCCCAAATGAATCCGCCATGAATTCAATTTCAATCAATAACACGGCGGCCAGAAATAGTCCCGCCATGAGCGGATTGGCATAAAATAAATGGCCAAAATAATAAAACGCATAAGAATAATCCGGTTAAAACGAACCACATAATTTATTTATTTTATTATTATATATTAAATTTAATAAAATTTAACCAATTCAGGGTTTTTTGAGCGTTTTGAAAATTAAGCGGTTTCGGAAAACCTTTGAAACAATGGATTAGAGCGCCGATCGATCCAATAGATCAAAATGCGCTCATGGGCCCTTGAACGTGCTTTTTGATCATTTTGTGGGAGGTTGATAAAGCTTTGGGATAGCTAAAATTTAACTCTTGTGTCAATAATGTGAAAGCGGTAAAAGTTTAAAGACTTTAGCACGCTTAAAAATGATATTATGCTTGGTGAAGATTAGTCAATAAGAGTTTGTGTGTGCTGATGAATTATGGATAAACCATGGTTTTTATAAGATATATTCAAAATCAAAGCTGGGGGACTTACTGATGATTTTTCTGCCGCCGTTGCCCTGCTACAAGTGCATTGCTGCGGATCCATAAGATCATTTGCCACCACTGGCCAAAATGCTTTTGGTTTGGCCGACTTGGGGCCCGTAAATTAAAAAGCCAGAAGTTTTAGGCCGTAGGGTAGAATTGGTTATCGTAGATAATAAATCGGATAAAAGGAAGCGGCCAACGGTTGTGGCAACGGCGACAAGGTAACTGGTATTATCGGTACCTATGGTTCTTCATTGGCACTTGCCGGTGGTGAAGTATCTGAGCAGGCAAAAACACCTGCTATTGGAACTTCGGCAACCAACCCCTTGGGAACGCAAGGCAAGAAATATTATTTCCGCGGCTTTATTGATCCCTATCAGGGAGCAGGGGCCGCAACTTACGCAATTCAATCCTTGCATGCCAAAAAAGCGGCGATTTTAAAAGATGTGTCCAATGACTATGCGATTGGTCTTGCCAATTATTTCAACTCGTCTTTCACCAAACAGGGCGGCAATGTGGTTGCCAATTTGAACTATAATTCTGGCGATCAGGACTTTTCGGCTGCTTTGACACAAATCATCTCACAAGAGCCAGATGTTCTTTTCATTCCACCTATTTGTGAAGGGCGCGTTATCAAAACAAGCCGTGAGCGGGCCTTCCGCATCATGGGTGGCGATGCTATGGATAATCCTGAAACTGTAACTATTGGGGTGAAGTGCTGAAGGTTTTTTCCCATTCCCTATGATGAAAATTCCTATACGAAGCTGCCAAGGAATTTACCATCAGGCGGGCAAGTTTTCCCAATAAAGACCAATTGGAATGCGGTTTTTGATACATCTTATAATGTTCCAACTTTGGCTGGGCGATGATCGGATATTACTGCTGAACCCAAAGCAAAGATTTCCAGACACCCGGCCCAATGAAGGATAGCAATCATAATCCTGAGATTCCAATTGGCGTTATTGAAATCAAGGATGGCAAACGTACCTATCTTGGCGAAGTAAAGCCTGCACTATAAAATTTAATATGGGCATCTCGTTTAGCAGGTGCCCATTTATTATTATAAAATCCATTTATTGATATAATTTTATGAATTGCTTTTGCGCGCGATTATAGCGAAAGGCGCGAAGCCATTTATTCAAAAATATCATAACATCAAATAGTGTTGTCTTATTATGAAATCAAAGTCATAAGTGCAATAAAATAATAAACCATATGCAATTTTATTATTGTGAGAAACACAGCAAATCATTGCTAAAACATTTAAAAGATTATTCAAAAGTGTTGAAAAAACTTTATTTAAAAGCGCAAATGAAAATAGCGTGTGCTGGTGAACAAAAGAAAGGAATGAGATGACAAAATGTTCATCCAGCATTTTTTTAATGCATTGGCGCTTTCTTATATTTTTCATCGGTTATACCAGGAATGGTATTTTGCGCCTTATTAATTTCGCCCATGGCGATATTTTTATGTTGGGCGCTTATTTTGTCTTTTTTAACCATTCTTTATTGCTGGCTTGTGTTTTGTTGATTATTTTTCTTTATGGTTTCTTGGTCTTTATGGCTTTTGGGGCAAAAGAAAATCTATTGGCTCTTGTTGAGCCTTGTTCTCTTTTTCGCGCTTATTTATTATAGTTTTTGCGCCCAGTTTTACCCTTTTGGATTTTGGCGGTTTGTTTTCGGTGTTTGTTACCGTGCTGGGTATTCGTTGGCATCGTTGCCGTACCGACGCACCGCGATTTCGCCAAAGCGCCATTGGTTTTCCTTTTTGATTGAAAATTTGGCAGCAGTATTATTTACCGGTGTTCCAAAAGCAGTGAGTTAAACAGCCTGAAATTATTGCCAAGCCAATTTTATGGCAATATGGCGAGCGCATCCGGGTATTATTCGCATCGCGCCAATGGCTATCGTGCCGGTGTCTGTTATCTTGGTTGTGCGCTAATATTCTTATTAATAAAACCAAGCCCCGGTCTTGCCATGCGTGCTATCTCACGTGATATTAGGTAACAAGGTTAATGGGCGTATCAGTTAATAAAATTATTGCTTTTACCTTTAGTCTCGGTTCTGCTGGCAGCTATTGCTGGTAATATGTGGGCTGGTATCCCACAAAATTCATCCCTATGGGCATTATCCAGGGGCTTAAAGCCTTTATCGCCGCGGTGTGGCTTGATATTGGCTCCATTCAAGGGGAGCAATGCTCGGCGATACCTTGGCTATTGAAATTATGATTATTGCTTTTTTCCCTGAATTATCTGGCTATCGCGATGCTTTTGCATTTATATTGCTCATTCTCATATTGCTGGTTATGCCCACCGGCATTATGGGCAGAAAAGTCAGGAAAATTTGATATACGGTCTTCAAATCCTCCTTTCCTTATTTGCCCTGTCTTTGTTTAATTGGTTTTCTGATTTTATGCCAGCATTTTGAGTAGCTATATGCGTATCCTTAATCTTATTACGATTAATAATGCAATTTTAGCCATTTCTCTTGAAATTTGATTTATGGCTTTACCGGTATGTTTTCATTGGGCATGCTGGCTTTATGGCGGTTAGCGCCTATGTCTGCCTTATTTATTATTATCGCCAGAACGAAGCCGCGTGTGGATTTTGGGCAATATTTGGGCCTGCAAAATGCCCATTTGCCGTTTTTCTTTGCGGTGATTGCCGGTAAGTATTGCGCCGCTGTTTTGGAGAAACGATTATTGCTTTACCCGTTTGCGCCTTGGCAGTGATTATCTTAGTATTGCAACGCGGCTTTACTGAGATCATTCGCGTTGTTATCGCAATTAAAAAGCACCAGTGCCAATGGTTCGCTTGGCATCAAAGGTATTCCGCAAGAGGCAACCCTTTGGTGGAATTATGGTTGGCTCGCCTTTACGGTGCTGTTTGTGGTTTTATTATTGCGCTCTAATACGGGTAATGTTTTAACTCTATCCGTGATGATGAAATTGCCGCCAGGAACATAGGGTGAAATACATTTTATCGCTCTGCCTCCTTTACCATTGGTGCATTTTTTGCCGGCGTGGGCGGCGCGCTTACGGCGGCACTGATTTCCACTATTGATCCCAAAATGTTCAACTTCCTACTGACCTTTAACATTTTGATGATTGTTGTGGCCGGTGGCCTTGGCTCTAATGCAGCAGCATTATCAGCGCTGTGATTATTACGAGTTTGTTAGAGTGGTTGCGATTTGTGAAAATCCGTTCTCACCAGGCGTGCATGTTCCTGGTTTTCAAATTTCGATAGATCTTAGTTTTATTAACATGTACCTGGCATTCCAGGGCTGCGTATGGTGGTGTTCTCTGTCCTCCTTATGGCAATTATTTTTATTTTGGCGGCGTGGTTATTGGGGACAAAATGAGTTCACATGGAATAATGCTCTTTCTCTCATAAAGCGGGTCTGGTTCTTCATAATTGGTAGCAACGTAAAAGCTAGAAGCATGGAGAAGGCCAATGAGTGACACAATCTTAACTCTTGATAAAGTCACCATGCGCTTTGGCGGTTCGCTGCAGTAAATGGTGTTGAAAGCCTGGAAGTGCGTAGTTGCATCTCGAATTGTGGCCTAATGGTGCTGGTAAACCACTTTATTTCAATATGATTTCAGGCTTTATACTGACGACTGACGCTATTTTGCTTGATGATAAAAAGTATCTGGCCTGCCGACATATAAGGTAATACCAAACATATATTGCTCTTTTGTTCAAAATATCAGGCTGTTTTCCGGCCTAACGGTTTTGCAAATGTTATGGTTGAGGCGCATTTTGACAAAAGAATCGGCAGTTTCAGCTACCTTTATGGCCCAAGGCCCTGCGTGAGAAGGGCCGTTAAATGTCTTGGAATTGTTGGAGCGGGTCAATCTTGCTCATCTTGCCGATCAGCCGGCAACATCGCTGCCTTATGGGGCGCAGCGGCGTTTTGGAGTCCCGCGCCATACCAGCCAACCCAGCTTTTGTTGCTTGATGAGCCGGCAGCCGGCATGAACCCCATATGAAAGCGAGCTGCGCCATTTCATTGCTAAAATACGCGATGAATTTAATTTAACGATTTTGCTCATTGAGCATGATATGCATGTGGTAATGAAGCTTTGTGAACATATTTGGGTGCTAGAATATGGCACTTGTATTGCTGACGGCACACCGCTTGAAATTCGCAATAATCCAAAAGTCATTGAAGCTTATCTTGGTGGTGAAATTCATGTCAATTCTTAAAATTAGGAGCCTTCATGTGCGCGTTATGGCGCAATCAAGGCAGTGCATGGCATTTCGCTCGATATTAAACAGGCACTATTGTAACATTGATTGGCATAATGGTGGGCAAAGAAAGCTCGACCGTGCGCTCGGTATAGTTTAAATCGCGGTATAACGTGAAATTCTTTATAAAGGTGAACAAATTCTTGGGCTACCGCCAGAATTGGTTATCCGCAAAGGCATTGCTTTAAGTCCTGAAGGGCGGCGGATTATGCCACATTTAACTGTTTTGGAAAACCTAGAGCTTGGTGCCTATATCCGCGATGATAGGCAGGCGTCGCCCGCGATATTGGATGGGTATTTGATCTTTTCCCAAGGTTGTGTGAGCGTTCCAAACGGCTTGGTGGTACAATGTCGGGCGGTGAGCAGCAAATGTTAGCCGTGAGGCGTGCTCTAATGAGCAATCCAGATCTTATTATATTGGATGAGCCAGCCATTAGGCTAAGCATACTTCTTGTACCAGAAATATTTTCAATTATTTTGAGAATTAATGAAATGGGTAAAACCGTTTTTGCTTATTGAGCAAAATGCCTGTATAACTTTATCCATTGCCCATTATGCCTATATTTAGAAGTTTGGTACAATTACCAAGCAAGGCGAGGTAAAGTCTTGCTTGAAGACTGACATTAAGCAAGCCTATCTTGGTGGCTCTAAATCATTTAGAAACATTTCGATCTGATTGGATCAGATCGGCGCTCTAACCGTATGTCTTATACAGTTTTATCCGAGAAACCGCTTCGCGCACTGAAGCGCTCTAAAATAGACTTGTTGAAAAAGACATAAAAAGGGAGGCATTGAATGCCTCCCTTTATTTTTTAAAACTTTAAAATCTGTCTTTATTAATATTTAAGCAACGTCGCGTTCGGGGAACTGTTACATTGCCTGAATAGCTTTCTGGCATTTCCTGTTCGGTGGTAAACCGCCTGCGCTAATAATTGGAGTAAAGCAGCCCGCCAGCACAGGAAAAGCTCACGGAAGGAACCTTGTTCAATAATGCGCCCTGATCCATGAATAAAACGAGATCGGCATTGCGGACAGTTGACAAGCGGTGCGCAATCACAAAAGTGGTACGGTCACGGCTAACCAAATCAATCGCATCTTTTACCTTGGCTTCAGTTTCCACATCCAATGCGCTGGTTGCTTCATCAAGAACGAGGATGGGCGCATTTTTCAAAACTGCGCGGGCAATGGCAAGGCGTTGGCGCTCACCACCTGAAAGGCGCGAGCCGCGCTCGCCAACCTTGGCTTCATATCCATTGCCTTTAACCAAGAATAAATTCATGGGCAGAGGCGCTTTTTGCGGCATTTTCAATTTCTTGCTTGCTTGCACCTTGTTTACCAATGCCAATATTTTCAAGGATAGAGCGGTTAAAGAGGCCGGCATCTTGGAAAACAGTGGCAAGGCATTTACGCAGCGAGTCGCGTGAGATTTTGCGGGTATCTACGCCATCAATTGAAATATTACCAACGGCTGGGTCATATACACGCTGTAAAAGGTTAATCAATGTGGTTTTACCAGCCCCTGTTGGGCCAACAATCGCCACGGTTTGACCAGGCTTTGCTTCAAAGCTTACATCGTAAACACCTTGACCAGAATTAGCAAATTCAAAGGTTACATGATCAAACTTGACGCCGCCTTTTACATCGTCAAGGGCAGGCAAGTTGTCTGGTTCTGCTTGGGCAATGGTTGAGTCTTCCATGTCATAAAATTCTTCCAATTTTGCCCGTGAAGTGACAGCAAGGTTGATAAAGGCGGTAATTTGATCAAGACGACCAATCATCAATTGGGCAAAGCCAACAAAGGCAACCACATTACCAACCACCATCGCGGGCAACTAAAACAGCGCCAAGCAAAAGAACAATGACCATGGAAATGGTGGAAGCCATACGGTTCAAGCCACTTGCTAAGGCCCACCAGTTTAAAACTGGGTATTGGGCGGCAAGCAAGTGTGCTATGCTCTCGCGCAAACGCGGTCAACGAATGCGATTATAGCCTTGGACAGCGATACATTGGAAATAGAATCGGAAACATGTTCAAATAGTGTATGATGATGATGCTCAATCGCTTCCTGACCATCTTTGGTTTTTTTCATCACTAAGCGAGCAATCATCACATAAATAACATAAGACACCAGAACCATGGTAAGGCGCAATCCATAGAAAGGGCGGTTGGTACTGTAGCAAGCACAGCAATGGTTGAAAGATGCTGACGCATAAATTCAAGCCAGATGGATGACAAAGAATCGGTTGCGCGGATAAGAGTGTGTAATGCATGAGATGTACCGCGTGCCTGATGCCAAGATAGCGGCATAGCAATGATACGCTCATAGGAATTGGTCAATGTTGCAAGGCGCAAGCGATGGGTTAAGCTATCAGCTCCGCGCGCAACAAGCACATAGGCAATAATATTAAAATACAAAACCAACCCGCAGGCTAAGATTGGTAAAAACATCACCCTTATCGGCAATTGCACCAATGATGAAAATAAATCGGCTCAGCAATCACAATGATAGATAAAATAACATTAGCAAGGCAGATGGAAATAGAAGATTTCTTCTCCTTGCCAAGATAAGAAAGTGCACGTAAATAAGTTTTAAATAATGACACGATATTCGTATACATAAATAAGACATAAATAAATTCTTGTTGTCTATTTCATGCCTAATAATGACTATTAATGTGACAGTAAAAGCCCTTTTGGAATCATGACTTGTAACCAGTCGTGATAATAAGAATTTTATGAAATGTTAAAAATTGGTTTAAAAATTTAATCAAGTGTGCAAAAGATTAAGCTATAAATTTAAATGCTAAAAGTTATGCTTCTGGTTTTGTATTTAATATATTGTTTTAAAAGATAGTTATATTAAATTTTAGTAATTTAGCTTTACCTAAAAGGCAAACTAATCGATTTAAAAAAACGTATTTTTGTTAGCAATTAAACTGTTTTGCCATTGAAAAAATAAAGCTGCGATACAATTGGTGTATGTGATTTCTATAGAAATGTCATGCAGTGCTGGTTACCCAGATTTCTATGGTTAGCCGATTGACCTTGGCAAAGTGGTGATTCTATAGAAAGCTGTTAAAACTTACGCCAAAGCAAATATATATTGCATTTTATAGCGGTAATATTGCATTAAGGTGCAAAGAAGATAAGACGGCCAAGGGCCAAGGAGATAGACGCATGACCGGACAGAAAACGGTTGAGTTGAAAACGGTTGAAAATGATGAAGCGGGCATGCGGCTTGATCGTTGGTTTAAGGTTCATTATCGAGCTTGGAAGTTTGGCGTACTTTTACCAGCTTTTGCGCTCGGAGGCCAAATTCGCCTTGATGGTGGGCGCGCAAAATCCGATACGCGCATTAATGTTGGGCAAGTTATACGGGTGCCGCCGTTAAATGTTGATGAGAAAGCTTCCGGCCCCTTAACCGGTAAAACCATTCGCGGCCAAAATGATGGCGATGTTTTAGCGCAAATGCTCATTATGAGTCAAGGTTTATATTTTTAATAAGCCATCGAAACGCCGTGCAGGAGTGGTTCAGGTGTTGCCCGCCATGTCGATGGCATGCTTGAAAGCAGCGTAATAAAAAGGCAGCCGCGCCTTGTGCACCGCATTGACCGTGATACTTCTGGCGTTTTAGTGGTTGCACGCACGCGCAGTGCGGCGCAAAGCTTAACGGCTGCTTTTCGTGAGCGTGAAACCAAGAAAACCTATTGGGCTATTGTGCGTGGTGTGCCGCGCCGCCGCCGTCAAGATAAGATTTCCACATGGTTGGTGCGCGAAACCACGCCCGATGGCGACCGCATGCGGGTTTGTGAGCATGGCGAGCCAGATTCAGATCACGCAGTTTCTTATTATCGGGTGATAGAAAGCGCAGGGCGCGATCTTGCATGGCTGGAGATGGAGCCGTTTACTGGCCGAACGCACCAATTGCGTGTGCATGCGGCTTTTATGGATCACCCTATTATCGGTGATTCGAAATATTTTTATGCCGATCAAAATTGGGTTTTTCCGGGCGGTATACAAAACCGTTTGCATCTTCATGCGCGCCGTATCCGCATTCCCAATCCTGCTGGCGGCGTGATTGATGTGAGTGCGCCCTTACCACCCCATATGGTGCAAACCTTTAATCTGCTTGGGTTAAATGAAGAAGATGGTAATGACTAATGCAAAATAATTTGCGGCTCGTGCTGTTTGATTGCGATGGCACGCTTATCGATAGCTTCTCTACCATCCGAAACTGTATGGTAAGTGCATTTAAAGATTTTAATTTGCCAAAGCCTAGCGATGAAGCGATAAAATCTATTATCGGGCTATCGCTGCCGATTGCTATTACAAAATTGGCGCAAGGTCTTGATGTGTTGCGAGCTATCAATGCTGATGAAATGAGCGCTTGTTACAAACGCCATTTTACCCGTTTGCGTGATGAAAAATGTGTGCATGAACCCTTATATGATGGCATTGAAAGCTTGTTAAAAGCGTTATCGCAAATGGATAATATTTTGCTTGGCATGGTAACGGGTAAATCACGGCGCGGCGTTGATATGGTGATTAAAGAGCAAGGATTTGACTTTTTTATTGTCAGCCGCTGCGCTGATGATTGCCCCTCAAAGCCTCATCCTGCCATGGTGCTTGAATGTTGTCGTGAAACTGGTATTGCGCCAAGTTCAACAATTGTGGTGGGGGACGCCATTTATGATATGCAAATGGCCAAGGCGGCAGGGGCAGCCGCCATAGGCGTTGATTGGGGCTATCATGACCGTGGGCAATTATCGGCAGCCGGCGCTGATGCTATTTTAGAACAACCGTCAGATTTATTAAAGTTTTGCAATATAAACACTGATAGTTCTATGGTATAAATATATAGGAATGAAATTATGCGTAATGTTTTTACCGATATCGAGCCTTGGGATAATGAGAAGGACCCAATGGCATCAGCTCAGGAAAAAAATGAAGACCAAATTGCCAAAGCGTTTTTATGAAAAGGCGGAAAGCTTGGCGAGTGAAGATGGTTTTGAAATACGCCTTGATGGCCGCTCGGTAAAAACACCTGCCCGAAAAATTTTGCAAGTGCCAAGCGAGAATTTGGCAAAACTCATTGAGCAAGAATTTAATGCGCAAGTTGATGTAATTGATCCAGCAAAAATGCCAATCACCCGCCTTGCTAATACGGTTATTGATGGTATTGCTGAAGATAGCGAACCAGTTGTTGAAGATTTGTTACGCTTTTGCCTTTCTGATTTGTTGTTTTATCGCGCATCAGCCCCACGTGAATTGGTAGAGCGGCGAGAAAATTATAGGACCCTGTGTTGGATTGGGCGGAGGCGCATCTTGAGGCGCGTTTTACCCCAGCAGGCCGAGGGCGTGATGTTTGTTACACCCAGCCAGATAAGGCCAGTTGGGCGGTGCGTGATTATTTGCGCACTTATTTTGATAAGCCTTTTGCCTTGGCTGCCCTTCATATGTTGACCAGTTTGTCAGGTTCGGGATTAATTGCCTTTGCCGTCAATGATGGGCATTTAAGCGTTGAAATGCTTGGAAATTGCCATCTTGACAGTTGGACCAATGAGCAATGGGGCGAAGATGAAGAAGCCATGCAAAGGCGAAAAAATCGTGAAGCAGAATTTTATGCCGCTGCTGCCGTGCTTGCAGCCTTAGCATAGCGATTGTGTTTGTAATGGGGCAAGCGTATAATGTGATTTGAGCCAAAAATAAAGTTGTCAAAGCTTTCGATAGAGCGCATTTTCGATCTGATTGGATGGATCAGATCGGCGCTCTAATCCATTGTTTACTTACGTTTTTTGTCTGAAAACCGCTTCACACTTTTCGAAAAAACGCTCTAAAACAGCAGTTTTATCCATCTGTTACGAGTTGTACGGCAAGGGCAGCAAGCAAGATGCCAAAAAGCCGCGTCACGATTGAGCGTCCTGCAACGCCGATTAAGCGGTCAATGGCGGGTGAAAGGCGCATGAAGAAATAGCAACATAAAACGGCAATAAACAGCACACCAAGGGTTGTAAGCTGCCTTACGCCTATGGATTATTGCCGGCCATCAAACGTTTGCCGATATAACGCCAGGGCCAGCTATCATCGGCATGGCCAGAGGAAAAGCGGCAATATTGGTGATGTGATCCTTGGTGATGATGATTGCGGCAGCTTTTTCCTTGCGCTCGGTGCGCTTTTCAAAAATCATTTCAAAGGCGATGAAAAACAATAAAATTCCACCAGCTATTCTAAACGCGCCCAGGGAAATTCCAAGGGTGGTAATGGTTTGCATGCCAACAAGGGCGAAAAATGCTAAAATGCCAAAGGAAATTATTGCGGCAAGAAAAGCGGTTTGCTTTTGTTCTTGCCCATTCATGCCAACGCTCAAGGCTAAAAATATCGGAATAAGCCCAGGCGGGTCGATTGTTACCAATAGGGTAATCAAGGTGTTTAAATTTCAATCATTTTGGCGCTCTTAGCATATATGGCTGGGTGTTGATTGTTTACCCTTATCTCATTTTATTGGAATAAATATAAGCTGTGACGCATTTAATTTTAAATTAAATGATGAAGACAGCGATTAAGAATAAAAGCGAGCGCATTTGGTTGTAAAACCAGGAAATGATGAAGACGAGCGATGAATTAAAAGCAGGCGCATTTCTTTAAAAAATAAGATTATGATCTATAATGGCTCACTCCACGTTGGTTAGATTTTTGTGGGCATTATGTATAGAGAAAATATTGCTGCCGCTTTTAGTTGATATGGTCTTTTGTTGAATTTTTTTGGGCTTGTTTGGCGCATGTCTATTCATCCTGATTACGCCATCTTAAAATTATAAGGTGTTGAAAATTTGAATTTTTAATGTATGTCAAGATAAAAGGCTAAAATTCGCTTTTTATATTGCTTTCAGCTATAACAAATAGAATTTTGAGTCGCAATTTAACAGAACGGTTAAACACGTGAACGATCAGATATTGCCACCCGATAGCGGTGACGTACAAGGCATGAGCCAGTTAACATTGTCGAGGAGATGCAGCGCTCCTATCTTGATTACGCAATGAGCGTTATCGTTTCGCGCGCTCTGCCCGATGTGCGTGATGGTTTCAAGCCCGTCCATAGACGTATTCTTTATGCCATGAACGAAATGGGATTGGCCTTTAATAAACCCTACCGTAAATCTGCCGCCGTTATCGGTGAGGTGATGGGTAAATATCACCCCCATGGTGATGCCTCGATTTATGATGCTTTGGTGCGTATGGCGCAGGATTGGTCCTTGCGCGACCCATTGATTGATGCTCAGGGAAATTTTGGCTCAATCGATGGTGATCCGCCGGCCGCTATGCGTTATACCGAGTGCCGTTTGGAAAAGCTTTCCGACACTTTGCTTGGCGATATTGATAAGGAAACGGTTGATTTTCAAGACAATTATGACGGTTCAAAACAAGAGCCTGTTGTTCTTCCTGCCCGTTTTCCTAACCTCTTAGTCAATGGCTCTGGCAAATGTGCCGTTGGTATGGCCGCAATATCCCGCCATATCTTCAGCGAGGTAATTGATGGTTGTGTTGCTTTAATTGATAATCCTGCTATTTCCTTGGAGGAGGTCATGGAAATTATTCCAGGGCCAGATTTTCCAACGGGCGGTATTATTTTAGGGCGTGCGGGTATTCGCTCCGCTTATGAGACTGGGCGCGGCTCGGTTGTGATGCGCGCCAAGGTTGAGATTGAGCAGATCCGCAATGATCGTCAAGCGATTATCGTGACCGAGGTTCCCTATCAGGTCAATGGGCGACGATGATGATTGAAAAATGGCCGAATTGGTGCGCGATAAGCGCATTGAGGGCATTTCAGATCTGCGCGATGAATCCGATCGCGATGGTTATCGTGTGGTTATTGAGTTAAAGCGTGATGCGGTTGCCGATGTGGTGCTCAATCAGCTTTATCGCTATACGCCTTTGCAAACATCTTTTGGCTGCAATATGGTGGCGCTTAATGGCGGTAAGCCTATTCTCATGGGCTTGATGGATATTTTGCGTGCCTTTATCAGCTTTAGAGAAGAGGTGGTGAGCAGGCAGGCGCACAAAATATTTGCTGCGCAAAGCGCGTGAGCGCGCCCATGTGTTGGTTGGCCTTGCCATTGCGGTTGCCAATATTGATGAAGTGATTGCTCTTATCCGCAAAGCGCCAGATCCTGCAACTGCGCGTGAGCAATTGATGGAGCGGCGCTGGCCAGCGGAAGATGTCACGCCGCTGATTAAATTGATTGATGATCCGCGCCATATTGTTCATGATGATAATACCTATAACCTATCGGAAGAGCAGGCGCGCGCTATTCTCGAATTGCGTTTGCAGCGTTTAACAGCGCTTGGCCGCGATGAAATTGCCAATGAATTAAACGAAATTGGCGTGGAAATTGCTGATTATCTTGATATTTTATGTCACGCATTCGCGTGCCGAATTGTCAGAGATGAGCTTTTAATATGCGTGATGAATTTGGCAATTTGGATGATAAATTGGCCAAACGCCGCACAACTTTTGGCTTTGGTGGCTCGGATGTTGATGATGAAGATTTGATCGCACGTGAAGATATGGTGGTGACGGTAAGTCATACGGGCTATATCAAGCGCGTGCCGCTTTCAACCTATCGCGCGCAGCGCCGTGGTGGTAGAGGGCGCTCGGGCATGGCGACCAAGGATGAGGATTTTGTAACGCGGCTTTTTGTGGCTAACACCCATACGCCAATCTTATTCTTCTCCTCGCGCGGTATTGTCTACAAAGAAAAAAGCGCAGCGTTTGCCAGCCGGTACCGCAATCTCGCGATAGGCTTTGATTAATATACTGCCCTTGCAAGCAGGCGAGCGCTTGCTCACCATTTGCCATTGCCAGAAGATATGAAATAGCTGGGGTGAACTTGATGTATTGTTGGCAACCACACGCGGTACGGTGCGGCGCAATAAATTGTCAGACTTTGTGCAGGTTAATCGGGCTGGTAAAATTGCCATGAAGCTTGATGAGGAGCATGATGAAATCTTATCGGTTGCAACCTGTACAGAAAATGATGATGTGTTGCTTACACCACAGCAAAGCCAGTGTATCCGCTTTTCTGTGACAGTTGCGATATTTTGCAAGTCGAAATTCAGTCGGTGTGCGCAGTATTGCTTTGGGTGAAAATGATACGGTGATTTCCATGGCGATTATCGCCCATGTCGATGCAACGCCAGCGGAGCGTGCTGCTTATATCAAACGAGTGAATGCCGAGCGCCGCGCTTTGGGTAGTGATGCCGAAGAGGTGGTTGATAATGACGAGGATGTGACAGAAGATGTTCATCTTAGTGACGAGCGCTATCATGAATTGCAAGCGTCTGAACAAATGGTGTTGACGGTTACTGAATTTGGTTATGGCAAACGCAGCTCGTCTTATGATTTCCGCACAATTAATCGTGGCGGTAAAGGGATTAAGGCAACCGATACCTCAAGAGTGAGTGAAATTGGCGCATTGATTGCCGCATTCCCAGTTGAAAGTTCCGATCAGCTTATGTTGGTATCTGATGGTGGGCAGCTTATCCGCGTGCCAGTTGATGGTATACGTATTGCAAGCCGTTCAACCAAGGGGGTTACTATTTTCAATGTCTCCAATGGTGAAAAAGTCGTGTCGGTTGAGCGCATTTCCGACCCTGAAGATGAGGTCGGCGATGAGGGCGAGGAAAACGCTTTACCTGATGGCGTACCAACTCTTGAAGCAGGTGAGCCAAGTGCTGAATAGGTACTTATGTTATTTAAAATTTTTAAACGTTAAAATGGCAGCCAAAAAATGATAAAAGCCCTGCAAGATAATAAAGGTTTTTGCAGGGTTTTTTTATAACATATAATTCATGCTATAGTTTTAAAACATTGTTTTAAATGAAAGGTTAACCATGAAGCCAATTGGTATTTATGCCGGATCCTTTGACCCAATCACCAATGGGCATATTGACGTGTTACGCGGTAGCCTAAAAGTTGCCGATAAGGTGATTGTTGCGATTGGTATTCATCCAGGTAAACAGCCTCTATTTTCGTTTGAAGAGCGTAAAAATCTTATTCATGCGGTTTCTGATGAGGAATTTGCCCTTGATGCTAAGCGTATTTCGGTAATAGCTTTTGATAATCTGGTTGTTGATAAAGCCCATGAATTAGGCGCATCTTTGCTTATTCGCGGCCTGCGTGATGGCAGTGATCTTGATTATGAAATGCAGCTTGCGGGCATGAATGCCACGATGGCACCCAATATTCAAACATTATTTTTACCAGCAAGTATTTCCGTTCGTGCTATTACTGCCACATTGGTGCGGCAAATTGCTGCTATGGGTGGTAATGTCGCGCATTTTGTGCCGCACATTGTGGCCGATGCGCTCAAAAACAAATTTCAGTCTTCATAATGTCTTATTAATGAAGAAAATGACTTTGTAAAATATATGCGTTTTGCCATTCTTTCTATTTGCATTTGTTCGTCATAAAAATCAAATGCGCTAACCTAACTATTGGAGTTTTTCGTCTATGGCATTTTTTAAAAAAATTGCAGCACTTATGCTGTGTGGCTGCAAGTCTTGCATTATCCTTATCCTATGCGGCGGATAAGGATAATATCCTTGTTCTCACCTTAAAAGATGGTGATGTGGCTATTCAATTGCGCCCTGATCTTGCGCCAAAACATGTTGAGCAAATTAAAAAACTGGTGCGTGACGGTGCCTATAATGATGTGGTTTTTCACCGTGTGATTGATGGTTTTGCTTAAACATAGAGCAGGTGATGTATGCAATTTGGTAATTTGAAAAAGGGCTATGATGCCAATTCTGCCGGTTTTGGTGGTTCACAATATCCAAATATTAATGCCGAATTTTCAAAAGACCTTTTGTGCATCTTACCGTTGTGGCGCGTAATAAAATCCAAACTCAATGATTCGCAATTTTTCATTTGCTTTGATGCCGCATCAAGCTTAAACGGCCAATATACGGTTGTTGGCAAGGTTATTAAAGGCATGGATGTCGTTGATAAAATCAAAAAAGGCTCAAACAGCGAAAATGGTAAAGTTACAAATCCTGACCATATTATCAAGGCAAGCCTTGTATCTTCGGTAAAGTAACCCAAATAACTGATGTAACTTGCATAATTGGACAGTTTAAACATTTAAGCAGATTGAAATTTCATTAAATTTTCTATCTGCTTATTGACAAAATGTGCCCTTTGCATAAAAGGGAGAAACAATAGGAGTAATATCTAATGGCTTATAAAGATCCGGAAAATACCCTCATCCTTGAAACAAGCAAGGGAAATGTAGCGATTGTGCTATTTCCTGATCTGGCTCCGGGCCATGTTGCTCGCATTAAAGAACTTGCACGTGAAGGCGCCTATGATAATGTTGTCTTCCATCGCGTGATTGATGGTTTTATGGCTCAAACGGGCGATGTTGAATATGGCAAAACCGATGCGCCAAAGTTTAGTCCAGCCCGCGCTGGTATGGGCGGCTCATCAAAGCCTGACCTTAAGGCAGAATTTCCAAATGCTAAGCATGTGCGCGGTGCCGCTTCCATGGCACGCAGCCAAAATCCAAATTCAGCCAATTCACAATTCTTCATTTTGTTTTGAGGAGTGTACCTCATCTTGACCGCCAATAGCCGGTTTGAGGCCGATGAGATTGAAAACATGGGGAAAATGTTGATAAAATTAAGCGCGGTGAGCCTGTGCGTGATCCTGATGTTATTTTAAAGGCCTATGTTGCTGCCGACGCAGCTTAAGTTTTGAATGTAAAATGTACGGCGGGGCATAGCAATATGCTCCGCTTTTTTTGTTTTAAATCTCTCTATAATGCAAATAATGACTATTAATCATCGCGACAAAACCTATTATTGTCGTTTTTACGCCGACGCATTTCGATCTGATTGGTTGAATTCTGCGCTCTATTAATCAATGTTGTCGTTTTTATCGAAAATCGCTTCACACTTTTCGAAAAAAAACGCTCTAATGTTATTACTTGCCAACAGTTAGTTGTTTTTATGAATGTAGACCTTTTTGATTTTGAATTACCAGAAAGCCATATTGCTTTGCGCCCCGCTGTGCCGCGAGAAGCTGCTAAATTATTGATGATTGATGAAAGCCATAAGCCTTATAATTGGTGATTTTAAGATTGGCGATTTGCCACAGCTTTTGCGGGCAGGGGACGCACTGGTTTTAATGATACAAAGGTTATTCCGGCGCGCCTTGAGGGAACGCGAACGCGCGGTGATGCTGTAGCCCATATTGGTGCAACCCTTCATATGCGCATGTCGCCAAATAGTTGGAAAGCCTTTGTGCGCCCTGCCAAGCGCTTGAATGAGGGCGAAATTATCGTTTTTAGTAAGGATGATCAAAGATTAGAGGCAATAGTGAGCGAAAAAGGTGATAGTGGTGAAATGCTGCTTACCTTTGATAAGCAAGGCGCAGAGCTAGATAGCGCAATTGCGTTTATTGGCTATATGCCTTTACCGCCTTATATTGCCGCAAGGCGCGGTGAAGATGCGCAAGATGCCAAGGATTATCAAACAGTCTTTGCCCGCAGGAGAAGGCGTTGGCTGCCAGCGGCGGGTTGCACTTTACCAGTAAACACTTGAGGCTTGAAATACGAGTTTTAGAGCAGTACGGTACGGCATGTTGGGGCGGGGACATTTCTGCCAGTTAAGGTTGATGATACCAAAGACCATAAAATGCATTCAGAAATCGGTCACATTAGCCAAGAGGTTGCTGATCGTTTAAATGCGGTGCGCGCGCGCGGTGGGCGCATTATTGCCGTTGGCACCACAGCCTTGCGGTTACTTGAAAGCGCATCAAAAGATGATGGCAGTCTTGCGGCTTGGTCGGGTGCGACCGATATTTTTATAACCCGGCTATCGCTTTAAAATTGTTGACCAGTTAATTACCAATTTCCATTTGCCGCGTTCAACCTTGTTCATGCTGGTTTGCGCTTTTGCCGGCTTCGATGCGATGAAAAATGCCTATAAACATGCCATTGATAATGACTATCGTTTTTATTCCTATGGCGATAGTAGCTTATTAACGCGCAATGATAATGCTTTAAAACTGCAGGATAAATAAAATGAGTGAAAATTTTAGCTTTAGATTGATCGCAGAAGATAAAAAAGCTCGGCGCGGCGAAATTACTATGCCGCGTGGAGCCGTGCGCACACCTGCCTTTATGCCCGTTGGCACGGGCGGCACGGTCAAAGCCATGTATATGGATCAGGTTAAAGAATTAGGCGCAGATATTATTCTTGGTAATACCTATCATTTGATGTTGCGCCCAGGGGCGGAGCGCGTTGCACGGCTTGGTGGTTTGAATTTGCCCGTTGGCAAGGACCAATTTTAACCGATTCTGGTGGTTTTCAAGTGATGTCCTTGGCGGGCCTGCGCAAATTGGATGAAAAGATTGTCACCTTCAATCTCATTGATGTTGGCACTGAAATGTATCATAGGCGCTCGATAGAAATTCAGGGGCTTCTTGATTCAGATATTCAAATGCAGCTCGATCAATGTGTGGCCTTGCCCGCCACCTTTGATGAAATGGAAAAGGCAATGGAATTATCTTTGCGTTGGGCGCAGCGCTGTAAGGATGCTTTTGGTATTCAGCCTGGCAAGGCAATGTTTGGTATTGTGCAAGGCGGTGATAATGTGCCGCTACGCGAACGCTCGGCAGAAGCATTAAAAGCGCTCGATCTTAAAGGTTATGCCGTGGGCGGTCTTGCGGTGGGGGAACCTCAGCATGTGATGATGGATATGTGATAGCCTTGTTCTCTTTTTCGCGCTTATTTATTATAGTTTTAGTATTGCGCCACAAGATTTTACACCGCTATGGATTTTGGCCGTTTGTTTTTCGGTGTTTGTTACCAGTGCTGCCGGTATTACCGTTGACCGCATCGCCTATAAGCCGCTACGCGACGCACCGCGTATTTCAGCACTTATAAGCGCCATTGGTATTTCCTTTTTGATTGAAAATTTGGCAACGGTATTATTTACCGGTGTTCCAAAAGCGGTTAAACAGCCTGAAATTATTGCCAAGCCGATTTTATGGCAATATGGCGAAGGCGCATCGGGTATTATTCGCATCGCGCCAATGGCTATCATTGTGCCGATTGTCTCTGTTATCTTGGTTAGTGCGTTAATATTTATTATTAATAAAACCAAGCCCGGTCTTGCCATGCGTGCTATCTCACGTGATATTGAAACAACAAGGTTAATGGGCGTATCGGTTAATAAAATTATTGCTTTTACCTTTGGTCTCGGTTCTGCTTTGGCGGCTATTGCTGGTATTATGTGGGCTTTGCGTTATCCACAAATTCATCCCTATATGGGCATTATCCCAGGGCTTCAAGCCTTTATCGCCGCGGTGTGGCTTGATATTGGCTCCATTCAAGGGGCAATGCTCGGCGGTCTTCTTCTTGGCTTTATTGAAATTATGATTATTGCTTTTTTCCCTGAATTATCTGGCTATCGCGATGCTTTTGCATTTATATTGCTCATTCTCATATTGCTGGTTATGCCCACCGGCATTATGGGCAAGAAAAGTCAGGAGAAAATTTGATGTCACGGTCAATACAAATCCTCCTTTCTTTATTTGCCTGTCTTTGTTTAATTGGTTTTCTGATTTATGCCGAAAAGCATTTTGATGGCTATATGCTGCGTATCCTTAATCTTATTGCGATTAATGCAATTTTAGCCATTTCTCTTAATTTGATTTATGGCTTTACCGGTATGTTTTCATTGGGGCATGCTGGCTTTATGGCCGTTGGCGCCTATGTCTGCGCTATTTTATTATTATCGCCAGAGCAAAAGGCCATGATGTGGATTTTGGAGCCAATGTTTGGGCCTGCAAAATGCCCATTTGCCGTTTTTCTTTGCGGTGATTGCCGGTGGTATTTGCGCCGCTGTTTTTGGGTTGATTATTGCTTTACCCGTATTGCGCCTTGGCGGTGATTATCTTGGTATTGCAACACTTGGCTTTGCTGAGATCATTCGCGTGGTTATCACCAATGCGGCACCAATTACCAATGGTTCGCTTGGCATCAAAGGTATTCCGCAAGAGGCAACCCTTTGGTGGAATTATGGTTGGCTCGCCTTTACGGTGCTGTTTGTGGTTTTATTATTGCGCTCTAATACGGGTAATGTTTTACGCTCTATCCGTGATGATGAAATTGCCGCCAAGACTATGGGGGTGAATACATTTTTCTATCGCTCTGCCTCCTTTACCATTGGTGCATTTTTTGCCGGCGTGGGCGGCGCGCTTATAGCGCATTTAGTTTCCACTATTGATCCCAAAATGTTCAACTTCCTGCTGACCTTTAACATTTGATGATTATTGTGGCCGGTGGCCTTGGCTCTAATGCAGCAGCATTATCAGCGCTGTGATTATTACGAGTTTGTTAGAGTGGTTGCGATTTGTGAAAATCCGTTCTCACCAGGCGTGCATGTTCCTGGTTTTCAAATTTCGATAGATCTTAGTTTTATTAACATGTACCTGGCATTCCAGGGCTGCGTATGGTGGTGTTCTCTGTCCTCCTTATGGCAATTATTTTTATTTTGGCGGCGTGGTTATTGGGGACAAAATGAGTTCACATGGAATAATGCTCTTTCTCTCATAAAGCGGGTCTGGTTCTTCATAATTGGTAGCAACGTAAAAGCTAGAAGCATGGAGAAGGCCAATGAGTGACACAATCTTAACTCTTGATAAAGTCACCATGCGCTTTGGCGGTTCGCTGCAGTAAATGGTGTTGAAAGCCTGGAAGTGCGTAGTTGCATCTCGAATTGTGGCCTAATGGTGCTGGTAAAACCACTTTGTTCAATATGATTTCAGGCTTTATACTGACGACTGACGCTATTTTGCTTGATGGTAAAAAAGTATCTGGCCTGCCGACATATAAGGTAATACCAAACATATATTGCTCTTTTGTTCAAAATATCAGGCTGTTTTCCGGCCTAACGGTTTTGCAAAATGTTATGGTTGGGGCGCATTTTGACAAAAGAATCGGCAGTTTCAGCTACCTTTATGGCCCAAGGCCCTGCGTGAGAAGGGCCGTTAAATGTCTTGGAATTGTTGGAGCAGGTCAATCTTGCTCATCTGCCGATCAGCCAGCCCAACATCAACTGCCTTATGGGGCGCAGCGGCGTTTTGGAGTCCCGCGCCATACCAGCCAACCCAGCTTTTGTTGCTTGATGAGCCAGCGGCTGGCATGAACCCCCATGAAAGCGAGGAGCTGCGTCATTTCATTGCTAAAATACGCGATGATTTCAATTTAACAATTTTGCTCATTGAGCATGATATGCATGTGGTAATGAAGCTTTGTGAACATATTTGGGTGCTAGAATATGGCACTTGTATTGCTGACGGCACACCGCTTGAAATTCGCAATAATCCAAAAGTCATTGAAGCTTATCTTGGTGGTGAAATTCATGTCAATTCTTAAAATTAAAGACCTTCATGTGCGCTATGGCGCAATCAAGGCGGTGCATGGCATTTCGCTCGATATTAAGCAAGGCACTATTGTAACATTGATTGGCGACAATGGTGCGGGCAAAAGCTCGACCGTGCGCTCCATTGATGGTTTAAATCGCGGTATAACTGGCGAAATTCTTTATAAAGGTGAACAAATTCTTGGGCTACCGCCAGAATTGGTTATCCGCAAAGGCATTGCTTTAAGTCCTGAAGGGCGGCGGATTATGCCATTTAACTGTTTAGAAAGCCTGAGCTTGGTGCCTATATCCGCGATGATAGGCAGGCGTCGCCCGCGATATTGAATGGGTATTTGATCTTTTCCCAAGGTTGCGTGAGCGTTCCAAGCAGCTTGGTGGTACAATGTCGGGCGGTGAGCAGCAAATGTTAGCCGTGGGGCGTGCTCTAATGAGCAATCCAGATCTTATTATGTTGGATGAGCCAGCCATTAGGCTAAGCATACTTCTTGTGCAAGAAATATTTTCAATTATTTTGAAAATTAATAAAATGGGTAAAACCGTTTTTGCTTATTGAGCAAAATGCCTGTATAACTTTATCCATTGCTCACTATGCCTATATTCTTGAAGTTGGCACAATTACTAAACAAGGTGAGGGTAAAATCTTGCGTGAAGACCCAAGCATTAAGCAAGCCTATCTTGGTGGCTAAATCATTTAGAGAGCATTTCGATCTGACTGGATCGGATCGGCGCTCTAACCGTATGTCTTATACAGTTTTATCCGAGAAACCGCTTCGCGCACTGAAGCGCTCTAAAATAGACTTGTTGAAAAAGACATAAAAAGGGAGGCATTGAATGCCTCCTTTATTTAAATTTAAAATCTGCCTTTATTAAAGAATTTAAGCAACGTCGTTCTGGGAACTGTTACATTGCCTGAATAGCTTTCTGGCATTTCCTGTTCGGTGGTAAACCGCCTGCGCTAATAATTGGAGTAAAGCAGCCCGCCAGCACAGGAAAAGCTCACGGAAGGACCTTGTTCAATAATGCGTCCTGATCCATAGAAAGAACAAGATCGGCATTGCGGACAGTTGACAAGCGGTGCGCAATCACAAAAGTGGTACGGTCACGGCTAACCAAATCAATCGCATCTTTCGCGGCTTCCGGTTTCCACATCAATGCACTAGTTGCTTCATCAGAACAAGAATTGGGGCGTTTTTCAAAACCGCGCGAGCAATATGAAAGGCGTTGGCGCTCACCACCTGAAAGGCGCGAGCCGCGCTCGCCAACAACAACTTCGCAACCATTATAACCAAGAATAGATTCATGGGCAGGCGCTTTTTGCGGCATTTCAATTTCTTGCTTGCTTGCACCTTGTTTACCAATGCCGATATTTTCAAGGATAGAGCGGTTAAAGAGACCTGCATCTTGGAAAACAGTAGCAAGGCATTTGCGTAAGGAATCGCGAGAGATTTTACGAGTATCGACGCCATCAATTGAAATATAGCCAACGGCTGGATCATATACACGCTGTAAAAGGTTAATCAATGTGGTTTTACCAGCACCTGTTGGACCAACAATCGCCACCGTCTGGCCGGGCTTTGCTTCAAAGCTTACATCGTAAACACCTTGGCCAGAATTGGCAAATTCAAAGGTAACATGGTCAAACTTGACGCCGCCTTTCACATCTTCAAGCGCAGGCAAGTTTTCAGGCTCTGCTTGGGTAATGGTTGAATCTTCCATTTCATAAAATTCTTCCAATTTCGCCCTTGAAGTGACAGCAAGGTTGATAAAGGCAGTAATTTGATCAAGACGACCAATCATCAATTGGGCAAAGCCAACAAAGGCAACCACATTGCCAACCACCATTTGGCCGCGGGCAACCAAAACAGCGCCAAGCAAAAGAACAATGACCATGGAAATGGTGGAAGCCATACGGTTCAAGCCACTTGCTAAGGCCCACCAGTTTAAAACTGGGTATTGGGCGGCAAGCAAGTGTGCTATGCTCTCGCGCAAACGCGGTCAACGAATGCGATTATAGCCTTGGACAGCGATACATTGGAAATAGAATCTGAAACATGTTCAAATAGGGTATGGTGATGGTGCTCAATAGCTTCCTGACCATCCTTGGTTTTTTTCATCACCAAGCGGGCAATCATTACATAAATAACGACAAGAACACCAAGAACCATGGTAAGGCGCCAGTCCATAGAAAGGGCGGTTGGTACCAACATGGCAAGCACAACAATGGTTGAAAGATGCTGACGCATAAATTCAAGCCAGATGGATGACAAAGAATCCGTTGCACGAATAAGCGTATGCAAGGCACTAGACGTGCCGCGAGCTTGATGCCATGATAATGGCATAGCAATGATCCGCTCATAGGAATTGGTCAATGTTGCAAGGCGCAAGCGATGAGCTAATCTATCAGCTCCGCGCGCAACAAGCACATAGGCAATAATATTAAATACACCAAAACCGACCCATAGGCTTAAATTGGTAAAAACATCACCCTTATCGGCAATTGCACCAATGATACGGCGAAATAAAATCGGCTCTGCAATCACAATGATAGATAAAATAACATTAGCAAGGCAGATGGAAATAGAAGATTTCTTCTCCTTGCCAAGATAAGAAAGTGCACGTAAATAAGTTTTAAATAATGACACGGTATTCGTGATCCATAAATAAAGACATAAATTAAATTCTTGTTGTCCTATTTCATGCCCTAATGACTAATATGTGACAGTAAAAGCCACTTTTGGAATCGCATTGTAACCAGTCGTGATAATAAGAATTTTATAAAATGTTAAAAATTCGTTTAAAAATCTAATCATTATGCCAAAAAATTAAGCTATAAATTTAAATGCTAAAAGTTATGCTTCTGGTTTTGTATTTAATATATTGTTTTAAAAGATAGTTATATTAAATTTTAGTAATTTAGCTTTACCTAAAAGGCAAACTAATCGATTTAAAAAAACGTATTTTTGTTAGCAATTAAACTGTTTTGCCATTGAAAAAATAAAGCTGCGATACAATTGGTGTATGTGATTTCTATAAATGTCATGCAGTGCTGGTTACACAGATTTCTGATGGTTAGCCGATTGACCTTGGCAAAGCGGTGATTCTATAGAAAGCTGTTAAAACTTACGCAAAAGCAAATATATATTGCATTTTATAGCGGTAATATTGCATTAAGGTGCAAAGAAGATAAGACGGCCAAGGGCCAAGGAGATAGACGCATGACCGGACAGAAAACGGTTGAGTTGAAAACGGTTGAAAATGATGAAGCAGGCATGCGGCTTGATCGTTGGTTTAAGGTTCATTATCCAGGCTTGGGTTTTGGTGCATTGCAAAAGCTTTTACGCTCGGGGCAAATTCGCCTTGATGGTGGGCGCGCAAAATCCGATACGCGCATTAATGTTGGGCAAGTTATACGGGTGCCGCCGTTAAATGTTGATGAGAAAGCTTCCGGCCCCTTAACCGGTAAAACCATTCGCGGCCAAAATGATGGCGATGTTTTAGCGCAAATGCTCATTTATGAAGACCCAAAGGTTTTTATTTTTAATAAGCCATCAGGGCTTGCAGTGCAGGGCGGTTCAGGCGTTGCCCGCCATGTCGATGGCATGCTTGAAAGCAGCGTAATAAAAAGGCAGCCGCGCCTTGTGCACCGCATTGACCGTGATACTTCTGGCGTTTTAGTGGTTGCACGCACGCGCAGTGCCGCGCAAAGCTTAACGGCTGCTTTTCGTGAGCGTGAAACCAAGAAAACCTATTGGGCGATTGTGCGTGGTGTGCCGCGCCGTCATGAACAAAATTTCCACATGGTTGGTGCGCGAAACCACGCCCGATGGCGACCGCATGCGGGTTTGTGAGCATGGCGAGCCAGATTCAGATCACGCAGTTTCTTATTATCGGGTGATAGAAAGCGCAGGGCGCGATCTTGCATGGCTGGAGATGGAGCCGTTTACTGGCCGAACGCACCAATTGCGTGTGCATGCGGCTTTTATGGATCACCCTATTATCAACGTTAAAATATTTTATGCGGGTCAAATTGGGTTTTCCGGGCGGTATGCAAACCGCTTGCACTTATGCGCCGTATCCGTAATTTACAATCCTGCGGCATGAGTTGATGTGAGTGCGCCATTGCCACCGCATATGATTGCAGACCTTTAATCTGCTTAGCCTTGATGAAGAAGATGGTAATGACTAATGCAAAATAATTTGCGGCTCGTGCTGTTTGATTGCGATGGCACGCTTATCGATAGCTTCTCTACCATCAAACATTGCATGGTTCACGTGCTTTAAATTTCCATTTGCCAAAGCCATGTGACGGAAACGATAAAATCTATTATCGGGCTATCGCTGCCGATTGCTATTACAAAATTGGCGCAAGGTCTTGATGTGTTGCGAGCTATCAATGCTGATGAAATGAGCGCTTGTTACAAACGCCATTTTTAACTCATTACGTGATGAAAACCTTGTGCATAAAACCCTTATATGCGGGTATTGAAGCCACAATAAACGAGTTATCGCATGGATAATGTGCTGCTTGGCATGACAGGAAAATCTCGTCGCGGCGTTGATATAGTCATTAAAGAACAAGGATTTGACTTTTTTATTGTCAGCCGCTGCGCCAAATGAATGCCCATCAAACCAAATCCTGCTGTGAATTGGCAGATATTTGTCGTGAAACTGGTATTGCGCCCACTTCAACAATCGTTGTGGGGACGCCATTTATGATATGCAAATGGCAAAGGCCGCAGGGGCAACCGCTATTGGTGTTGAATGGGGCTATCATGATCGCGCGCAATTATTGGCAGCTGGCGCTGATGCTATGTTGGAACAACCGTCAGATTTATTAAAGTTTTGTGATATAAAACACTGATAGTTCTAGAGCGCATTTCGATCTGATTGGATCAGATATGCGCTTTAATCCAGTGTTTACCTAACGTTTTTGTCCGAAAACCGCTTCACACTTTTCGCAAAAACGCTCTAAAGTATAAATATTTAGGAATGAAATTATGCGTAATGTTTTCACTGATATCGAGCCTTGGGATGATGAAAAAGACCCAATGAGATCAGCTCAAGAAAAAATGAAAACCAAATTGCCAAAACGTTTTTATGAAAAGGCAGAAAGCTTTGCGAGTGACGATGGTTTTGAAATACGCCTTGATGGCCGCTCGGTAAAAACACCTGCCCGAAAAATTTTGCAAGTGCCAAGCGAGAATTTGGCAAAACTCATTGAGCAAGAATTTAATGCGCAAGTTGATGTAATTGATCCAGCAAAATGCCCCATCACCGTCTTGCTAATACGGTTATTGATGGTATTGCTGAAGATAGCGAACCAGTTGTTGAAGATTTGTTACGCTTTTGCCTTTCTGATTTGTTGTTTTATCGCGCATCAGCCCCACGTGAATTGGTAGAGCGGCAGGAAAAATTATGGGATCCGGTATTAGATTGGGCGGAAGCGCGTCTTGAGGCACGTTTTACCTTGGGCGAGGGGGTAATGTTTATTCCTCAGCCAGATAAGGCCAGTTGGGCGGTGCGTGATTATTTGCGCACTTATTTTGATAAGCCTTTTGCCTTGGCTGCCCTTCATATGTTGACCAGTTTGTCAGGTTCGGGATTAATTGCCTTTGCCGTCAATGATGGGCATTTAAGCGTTGAAATGCGTGGAAAATTGCCCATCTTGATGAAGATTGGACCAATGAGCAATGGGGCGAAGATGACGAAGCCATGCAAAGGCGAAAAAACCGCGAGGCAGAATTTTATGCCGCTGCTGCCGTGCTTGCGGCTTTGGCCTAGCCATTGTGCATGTTATGTGACCAAGCGTATAATATGATTTGAGCCAAAAATAAAGTTGTCAAAGCTTTCGATAGAGCGCATTTTCGATCTGATTGGATGGATCAGATCGGCGCTCTAATCCATTGTTTACCTGCGTTTTTTGTCAAAACCGCTTCACACTTTTCGAAAAAACGCTCTAAAACAGCAGTTTTATCCATCTGTTACGAGTTGTACGGCAAGGGCAGCAAGCAAGATGCCAAAAAGCCGCGTCACGATTGAGCGTCCTGCAACGCCGATTAAGCGGTCAATGGCGGGTGAAAGGCGCATGAAGAAATAGCAACATAAAACGGCAATAAATAACACACCCAAGGGTTGTAAGCTGCCTTACGCCTATGGATTATTGCCGGCCATCAAACGTTTGCCGATATAACGCCAGGGCCTGCTATCATCGGCATGGCAAGGGGAAAGGCGGCAATATTGGTGATGTGATCCCTGGTGATGATAATTGCTGCTGTTTTCTTTTGCGTGCGGTACGCTTTCAAGAAATCATTCAAAGCGATGAAAAACAATAAAATTCCACCAGCTATTCTAAACGCGCCCAGGGAAATTCCAAGGGTGGTAATGGTTTGCATGCCAACAAGGGCGAAAAATGCTAAAATGCCAAAGGAAATTATTGCGGCAAGAAAAGCGGTTTGCTTTTGTTCTTGCCCATTCATGCCAACGCTCAAGGCTAAAAATATCGGAATAAGCCCAGGCGGGTCGATTGTTACCAATAGGGTAATCAAGGTGTTTAAAATTTCAATCATTTTGGCGCTCTTAGCATATATGGCTGGGTGTTGATTGTTTACCCTTATCTCATTTTATTGGAATAAATATAAGCTGTGACGCATTTAATTTTAAATTAAATGATGAAGACAGCGATTAAGAATAAAAGCGAGCGCATTTGGTTGTAAAACCAGGAAATGATGAAGACGAGCGATGAATTAAAAGCAGGCGCATTTCTTTAAAAAATAAGATGATGATCTATAATGCCCACTCCACGCTGGTTAGATTTTTTGTGCATGGCGAAAAGACAAAATATTGTTGCCGCTTTAGTTGATATAATTCTTTTGTTGAATTTTTTTGGGCTTGTTTGGCGCATGTCTATTCATCCTGATTACGCCATCTTAAAATTATAAGGTGTTGAAAATTTGAATTTTTAATGTATGTCAAGATAAAAGGCTAAAATTGGCTTTTTATATTGCTTTCAGCTATAACAAATAGAATTTTGAGTCGCAATTTAACAGAACGGTTAAACACGTGAACGATCAGATATTGCCACCCGATAGCGGTGACGTACAAGGCATCGAGCCAGTTAACATTGTCGAGGAGATGCAGCGCTCCTATCTTGATTACGCAATGAGCGTTATCGTTTCGCGCGCTCTGCCCGATGTGCGTGATGGTTTCAAGCCCGTCCATAGACGTATTCTTTATGCCATGAACGAAATGGGATTGGCGTTTAATAAACCTTACCGTAAATCTGCCGCCGTTATCGGTGAGGTTATGGGTAAATATCACCCCCATGGTGATGCCTCCATTTATGATGCTTTGGTGCGTATGGCGCAGGATTGGTCGTTGCGCGATCCATTGATTGATGGGCAGGGTAATTTCGGCTCGATTGATGGCGATCCGCCAGCAGCTATGCGTTATACTGAGTGCCGTTTGGAAAAGCTTTCCGAAACTTTGCTTGGCGATATTGATAAGGAAACGGTCGATTTTCAAGACAATTATGACGGCTCCAAACAAGAGCCGGTTGTTCTTCCAGCCCGTTTTCCTAACCTCTTAGTCAATGGCTCTGGCGGTATCGCCGTTGGTATGGCCAGCAATATTCCGCCGCATAATCTTGGTGAGGTGATTAATGGCTGTGTTGCGTTAATTGATAATCCTGCGATCACTTTAGAAGAGGTCATGGAGATTATTCCAGGGCCAGATTTTCCAACCGGCGGTATTATTTTAGGGCGTGCGGGCATTCGTTCTGCCTATGAAACTGGGCGCGGCTCGGTTATTATGCGTGCTAAGGTTGAGATTGAGCAGATCCGCAATGATCGTCAAGCCATTATTGTCACCGAGGTTCCCTATCAGGTCAATAAAGCGACGATGATTGAAAAAATGGCCGAATTGGTGCGCGATAAGCGCATTGAGGGCATTTCAGATCTGCGCGATGAATCCGATCGCGATGGTTATCGTGTGGTTATCGAGTTAAAGCGTGATGCGGTTGCCGATGTGGTGCTCAATCAGCTTTATCGCTATACGCCTTTGCAAACATCTTTTGGCTGCAATATGGTGGCGCTTAATGGCGGTAAGCCTATTCTCATGGGCTTGATGGATATTTTGCGTGCCTTTATCGCTTTTAGAGAAGAGGTGGTGAGCAGGCGAACGAAATATTTGCTGCGCAAAGCGCGTGAGCGCGCCCATGTGTTGGTTGGCCTTGCCATTGCGGTTGCTAATATTGATGAAGTGATTGCTCTTATCCGCAAGGCGCCAGATCCTGCAACAGCGCGAGAGCAATTGATGGAGCGGCGCTGGCCAGCGGAAGATGTTACACCGCTGATTAAATTGATTGATGATCCGCGCCATATTGTTCATGATGATAATACTTATAACCTGTCGGAAGAGCAGGCGCGCGCTATTCTTGAACTGCGTTTGCAGCGTTTAACAGCGCTTGGTCGCGATGAAATTGCCAATGAACTAAACGAAATTGGTGTTGAAATTGCCGATTATCTGGATATTTTATGTCACGCATTCGCGTGCCGAATTGTCAGAGATGAGCTTTTAATATGCGTGATGAATTTGGCAATTTGGATGATAAATTGGCCAAACGCCGCACAACTTTTGGCTTTGGTGGCTCGGATGTTGATGATGAAGATTTGATCGCACGTGAAGATATGGTGGTGACGGTAAGTCATACGGGCTATATTAAGCGTGTGCCGCTTTCAACCTATCGCGCGCAGCGCCGTGGTGGTAGAGGGCGTTCGGGCATGGCCACCAGGATGAAGATTTTGTAACACGGCTTTTCGTAGCAAATACCCATACGCCAATCTTGTTCTTCTCCTCGCGCGGTATTGTCTACAAAGAAAAAAGCGCAGCGTTTGCCAGCCGGTACCGCAATCTCGCGATAGGCTTTGATTAATATACTGCCCTTGCAAGCAGGCGAGCGCTTGCTCACCATTTGCCATTGCCAGAAGATATGAAATAGCTGGGGTGAACTTGATGTATTGTTGGCAACCACACGCGGTACGGTGCGGCGCAATAAATTGTCAGACTTTGTGCAGGTTAATCGGGCTGGTAAAATTGCCATGAAGCTTGATGAGGAGCATGATGAAATCTTATCGGTTGCAACCTGCACGGAAAATGATGATCTGTTGCTTACACCACAGCAAAGCCAGTGTATCCGCTTTTCTGTGACAGTTGCGATATTTTGCAAGTCGAAATTCACTTGGTGTGCGCGGTATCACTTTAAGTGAAAATGATAAGGTCATTTCCATGGCGATTATCGCCCATGTGGATGCATCGCCGGCCGAGCGTACTGCTTTTATGAAGCGTGCCAATGCTGAGCGCCGCGCTTTGGGTAGTGAAGCGGAAGATGTGGTTGAAAATGACGAGGATGTGACAGAAGATGTTCATCTTAGTGATGAGCGTTACCATGAATTGCAAGCTTCTGAACAAATGGTGTTGACGGTATCAGAATTTGGTTATGGAAAACGCAGCTCTTCTTATGATTTCCGCACAATTTAACCGTGGCGGTAAAGGATTAAAGCAACCGATACTTCAAGAGTGAGTGAAATTGGTGCATTGGTTGCAACATTCCCGGTTGAAAGTTCAGATCAGCTTATGTTGGTGTCTGATGGTGGGCAGCTTATCCGCGTGCCAGTTGATGGCATACGTATTGCCAGCCGTTCAACCAAGGGTGTTACTATTTTCAACGTCTCCGATGGTGAAAAAGTAGTGTCGGTTGAACGCATTTCTGACCCTGAAGACGAGGTTGGCGATGAGGGGGAGGAAAATGCTTCACCCGATAGTGCGCCAGTCCTAGACGCAAGTGAGCCAAGCGCTGAATAGGTGCCTTAAGTCATTTAAAATGTTTAAACATTAAAATGGCAGCCAAAAAATGATAAAAATCCTGCAAAAATAATAAAGGTTTTTGCAGGATTTTCTCACTATAATTAGGCGCATTTCGTCTGATTGGATCAGATCGGCGCTCTAATCGTGTTGACCCGTTTTTGTCGAAAACCGCTACACTTTTCGAAAACAACTCTGTGCTATAATTTAAAAACATTGTTTTAAATGAAAGGTAAACCATGAAGCCAATTGGTATTTATGCCGGATCCTTTGACCCAATCACCAATGGGCACTCGTGATATTTGGCAGCTTAAAATGCCGATAATAAGGTGGTGTGGCTATGTGGTATTCATCAGGTAAACAGCCCTTATTTTTCGTTTGAGGCGTAAAGATCTTATTCATGCAGTTTCTGAAGGAGAATTTACTCTTGATGCTAAGCGGATTTCGGTGATTGCTGTTTACCCCTCGCCTCGAAAAAATCCTTTTCAATTTTACGGCCTCTTTTGCTCTTCCCAACGTTCGGTTTCAACCGTTGAAGAATAGGGGATCTCGTCATGGAGGCGCAAATAGAGTTTTTCTCGGGTAATTTCAGCAGCAAGTTGGCGCATCGGCATATCCGAGATTTGATCTTCAGGATAATACCACGGACCCTCTGGCATGGTTTTAGCAAGATAATCGAGAATGTCTTTGCAGCCATAGCCTTTTAGAGCTGATATCATGAAGGTACGCTCAAAGTGGACATGTTCATTTATCTTTGCGGTTAACTCAAGCAATTTGGGCGGTTCTACGCAGTCAATCTTGTTTAAAATAAGTACTTTGGGTTTTTTGAAATCTACAAGACTATCAAGCAATGCTACATTATTTTCATTAAGGCCAGCCTGTGCGTCAATGAGTACAAAAGTAACATCGGCATCTTTGGCGCCGCCCCATGCGGTTGTTACCATTGCTCGATCAAGGCGCTTTTTGGGTTTGAAAATGCCCGGTGTATCAATAAACACAATTTGTGCATTGTCATGGATAACAATGCCGCGCACTATAGCACGTGTTGTTTGCACCTTATGGGTTACAATTGAAACCTTAGTTCCCACAAGCTGATTTAAAAGCGTTGACTTACCAGCATTTGGCGCGCCGACCAAGGCGATAAAACCTGACCGAGTAACGCCTTTATCAATATTATCCATTTTTTGCTCTATTCTTGTCCATTTTTATTATCATTGGTCCAAACACCTTCACGGCACAATAAGCTTTCTGCAGCCGCCCGCTCGGCAAGGCGTTTTGAGCCACCCTTGCCACTTGCCGGTGCAAAACCTAATATACGCACTTCAACTTCAAATGTTGGGTCGTGGTCGGGGCCTTTGCGCTTCAACACACGATATAAGGGTTGCGCGCCATTTTGTTGATGCGCCCATTCTTGCAATTCGGTTTTGGCATCGCGCCTTTGCTTGTCACTTTGGCGCATACGCTCGCCCCAATAGCGGTTAACAAAATATCTTGCACTATCAAGACCACCATCAAGGTAAATACTGGCAATTAAGGCTTCAACAACATCGGCATACATGTTAGTAAGTCGGCGTCCTTCTAAAGCCTTCATTTCCGCGCCCATATGTATAACATCTGGAAGACCAATTTCAAAGGCAATTTCACAGCATGTTTCGGCATTGACAAGCGAGTTTAAGCGTACAGACAACTCGCCCTCGACGGCATTTGGAAATGCATTACACAGCATTTCAGCGATAATAAGACCTAAAACGCGATCGCCTAAAAACTCTAAACGCTCATAATTGCCAATTTCGCTGCTTTGGACACTTGAATGGGTAAGCGCCCTTGTGAGGCGCTCCATATCAATAAATTTATGGCCTGTTGCCGCCTCTATCGCGGCAATGTCTTTTTTTTTCATTCTCGTTTTTCCAAAAACTGAACCTAGTTTTGGCCAGCGGGTACATCCTTGATGGTTTGCACAAAGCTAAACAAACGGCTCCAGCGCACATCCGTTGGCCATTTCCAAAATTGCCAAGCCGATGCGCCATTGCCGATAGAGAAGAAAATGAGATTGGCGCGCCCAACAAGGTTTTCATAAGGTACTTGTCCAACGGCTTTTTCAAATCTGCTATCGAGCGAATTATCACGATTATCGCCCATCATAAAATAATGTTCAGGTTCAACCGTATAAACACCAGTATTATCTGCATCGGTGATACCTATGTCAAAGGTATTATATTCAACACCATTATCCATTTTTTCGCGGTAAATACTAACTGGGTAATCGGTCGCAGGGTTGTAGAGGCGACTACCTTGCATATCGCCAATCATGTCGACATTTCGCGTTTCGCCAATTTTGGTGCGCTCGACGGGCTTATCATTAATGTATAGGACGCCATTGGTTACTTGAATGCGGTCACCCGGCAGGCCAACAACACGCTTTATGTAATATACTGACGGATCTTTCGGTAAACGAAAGATGACGACATCGCCGCGCTTTGGTTCGCTGCCCCAGATCCGACCTGAAAAAAGGTTAGGCGAATAAGGTAATGAATGTTTGGAATAACCATAGGCAAATTTGGATGCAAAGATATAATCACCAACAAGTAATGTTGGCCGCATGGAGCCTGAAGGTATTGTGAAAGGTTGGAATAAAAATGTTTGTAAAACAAGCGCTATAATCAATGCTTGCACAATAATACTTAACATTTCAAAAAAACCATCAGATTTTTTTTTGTCTGGGTTCGTCGGCACTTGGTTTTGTGTCATATTTTGCCTATCCGCTTTTTTATACCATTTTAGAACAACAGCATAACTGCGTTCATATTTATCATTTTGGCATTATCAATTTTTTGTCGTATTTTTTTACCAAGAGTTTTGACAAAAAAGTAGGGACAAATAGAAGTTCACTTTATATAATTTGGTCTGCACTATGCAATTTGTCTGCATTAAACCTTTCAATTGGTTTGCATTTAATACAAAACTGCTAAAGTTAAAAGGCATTAAAATGTTTTTTTTGCGTCAACCCGTGGCACTATCTTTGATAGGCAGCGCTTCAATAATAACAAAAGCTTGCGCCCATGGAAAGTCATCGGTGATGGTTAGATGAATAACGGCTTGGTGGCCTTCTGGTAAAAGCTTTTCTAAAAACTGGTTGGCGCCGCCTGTGAGTGCCATTGTGGGTTTGCCAGATGGTGAATTCACAACTCCCATATCCCGCCACCCAACGCCGCGCGAAATACCCGTGCCTAAAGCTTTGGCACAGGCTTCTTTAGCGGCAAAACGCTTGGCATAAGATGCAATTCTTTGTTTGCGCCCTTCAGATTTTTTTTGTTCAATATCAGTAAAGACACGGTTGATGAAGCGTTGGCCATGGCGATCTAAAACTTTTTCAACGCGTCTTATGTCTATAATATCATTACCAATACCGATAATCATGGTAAAAAATCCTCAGGAAATGCCTTGATTTCATTAAAGTCTACTGTTTGATTGGCGCGAATCTTTGCTGCTCTGCGTTCTGCTTGGCGTTTGCGAAAACGATAAGTTACCCAATAAACACCAGCATAGCTTAAGCTAGCGCAAATTGCACCTACCAAGACGTCTCCAACCAAGAGTTGCAAAAACACACCCCATAATTCGCCAAAATTCCACGCTCTTAAATGCTGTGAAAATTGATCAAAGGACAGTGCGACATCATTGCCACTTGCATGCATAATCAATCGTCCAACGGCATAGGTGGACGCAAAAAACGCCGGAATGAACGGAGTGGCAAAGGCGGTACCAATTGCAGCTGCTGGAATATTGGCCTTCAATATCCAGGCAAAAATGATCGCAATAAAAATATGTAAACCAATAAAAGGTGTACAAGAAGAATAAATTCCAATGGCAAAACCCAAAGCAATAGCATGAGGAGAGCCAGAAAAACGCAAAATACGCTTGCCAAAATAACGAAAGGAACGATTAAAAGAACGGCGCGGCCATATGGATAGGCGCACTCGCTCGCGAAGATTGGCTGGGTAGCGACGGCGAAACAGCATCTTCTTTATTCTTTACCCGATTTGTAGTCTAAAATGATATGCATTTAAATCCAATTTTATATCTTTTGAAACAATAAATTGTATTTTTGAAAACAACTTTTTAATGATAGTCTATAACTCAAAAACGCATTTTTTTACAATCCGGCTCGTTTATAGATAGCTGGACAGATCGTTGCAAAACAATTTTTCGTATTGAACCTATTGTGAACAGCTTTCCATAGCATGAAGAAAGGGATTCTATAAGGTTTTTATAATCATTTAATTTTTCAGTTGTATGAACCATGCGATAATTGTTTTACATATATATATAGATCACGATAATGAAATTACAATTTATATTGGGTATATTGGCTGTTGAATCGGTTTGGCATTGTCAAAGCTGTTAAAAATCTCTTTTCATTTTAACCGCTGGCAAATTTAAATGCCTACCAATTTAGACACTTACCATTTTAAATATTTGTTATTTAGACATATGGCCAAATCATCGATAATCTATCATCCTATGTTGGAGCGTAAAATATATGGTTAAATATTATAGATTTGAGAAAGCATTGCTATGACTACATGGATCGATGAAACTCTACCTTTCAAACCATTGGCTATTGCTATTTTGACTATATCTGATACGCGCAAATCAGTCGATGATCGCTCGGGGGATATATTGGTCGATAGCTTGCAAAAAGCTGGCCATAAATTAGCTGAACGGGCCATTGTTCGCGATGAGATTGAGGATATTCGTGCGCAAATTTCCAAATGGGCAAATGATGATGCTATTCATATTATCATCACAACGGGGGGCACAGGCTTTACGGGGCGCGATATAACGCCAGAAGCCGTGGAGCCTCTATTTGATAAACGCATGGAGGGTTTTTCGACGCTTTTCCATATGATTTCATTTGCTACAATAGGCCAGTAACGGCGCAATCGCGCGCTATTGCTGGGCTAATTCATGCAACTTTTGTCTTTTGCCTACCAGGTTCGCCCGGCGCCTGTAAAGATGCATGGAATGGCATATTGCTTGGCCAACTTGATAGCCGGCAAAAACCAAGCAATTTTGTTGAACTTATGCCAAGGTTAAAAGAACATCTTTGATTGCCACCTTGCATGGTTTTATAGTTTTTGAACAGTTAAGTTCTATTGTTCTTTAAGCCGCACTGCGAGACTCTAAATGATTTTGATAGTTGAAAACGCAATAGGATAAAATATAGAGGCCTAAAATATAGGTGCCGGTGAATAAAAAGATTATTTTAATAAGATATATATAGTTAGTAAATTTTGCTTTTTAAAATTAGATAGTAGCGGTAATTGATAATGAAAAAATATTTACTCTCAATATTCTAATTTTTGATTCTAATTTTTGAGTGAGCGGTTTATATGCGGCTTGTACCACTCATCTTAATTATTTTAGAAAATTTTTGGGTTGGTTGTTGCGATATTTAAAATATTTTATCCGCTATCATTGCCTTATTTGGTTTTGTTCTTTTAATATCCTTTATGCTAGAGCGCATTTCGATCTGATTGGATCAGATCGGTGCTCTAGTCCATTGTTTATACAGCGTTTTTGTTCGAACGCCGCTTCACACTTTTCGGAAAACGCTCTAAAGGAAAGGAGTGGACCAAATTGGTTTGGTCTCTATCCGCATGTGGCTGAAATAGATGAAAGGATTTGTTCTTAACGTTTTGGAATCTTAGGCCGTATATTGTTAATAATATTATTTTTTTTCTGTAGGATATTATACTCTTTTAGGTTAACGTATTAAAAGTGCTTTTTTTTAATCAGAAAAAAGTGTTTATAGATTTATGCTAAAACTAATTTAATTTTTATCAACAAGTTTAGTTTGATAATTCTGCTTCTAATAAGGGATCTAATATATGGGATTTACTGAAGCTATACGTGTCGTTCTATTTAAAAAATATGCGACTTTTTCAGGGCGTGCGTCGCGTTCTGAATTTTGGTGGTTTGTATTGTTTTATATTATTATTGTTTCATTGATATTTTCTTATCTTTGTGGTGTTTTGTTTCAAGATGAGATTTATGATCTATATGTGCTTTCTGCACTATCCTATTTTACAATTATTGCCTCAGCCATATTGGATGTTGTCTTTTTTTTACCGGCGATTGCGGTTACAGTGCGCCGTCTTCATGACCGTAATTTGAGTGGTATGTTAGCTATTGCACCAGCAATTATATCGATTATTTTCTTTGTCTTAAATTTTGGGGTGCTTTTCCCCGAATATTTGTTATCTTTTTTTCAGTTACATTCATCACTAAAGCTAATTTTTATTGTAATATATGTGTTTTTAATAATTATATGTTTGGTAATTATTGTTATAGCAATTTTAAAAGGGACTAATGGTTCAAATAGATATGGACTAGATCCGCTACGAACCCGCGTTGACGCACCACATATTTTTGAGTGAAATATTTGAAAATAAGGACATGATTGACCAGTTGGATGATTTTAAAATTAATATTTGCGTGTTCATTGATGAAAAACATAAAAAAGATATTAGTTATATTTTTTGTCGTATTTTGCGGCTGGCAAATCGTGGTTGCTCATGGTCAGGAAAGTTCGGGCCAAGGAGTGTCTGCACCTTTAGCCATTAATGATAATAAATCCCTTGTGAATCAATATGATGTTGATTGTAAAAAATTTAAGCTCGACTGTTATATTGGTTATGGCCAAGCGGATGATAAGGAAGATACAGAGCCCGAGCGCAATATGTCTCAGCAACGAGTTAGTAATAGCAGTTCCTCACAGCCTATGATTGTGGGACCTACATCGTTCATTATTGTTCTTGTTCTTCTTGTGGGGGGTATTTTATTGTGGATGCGCTTTGGCGGGTCAGGTGTTTTATTGTCCTCTGCACCAAAGGAAATAAAGGCGCAAAAGCAAGTTCCAGAAAATTGGACTAAAAGCAGCGATGTAGGGTCCCATAAAAAAGATGATATTTTGTCGCGTATTTTGGCAATGGAAGATAGGCGCGTTGCCTTGGTTGAGCTGTTGCGCATGTGTCTTTTGCATGGTGCCACTATAAGTTCGACACGTCTTGCCCGCTCCGATACCGAGCGTACGGTTATACGCCGTTTTCCAAAAGAACTACCACAACGCAGCGACCTTGAATTTTTGTTGAAAACCACTGAGCTTGTCCATTATGGTGGGCAAGATATAAGCGATGACCAGTTTGATTTGCTGATTGATAAGGCCAGAAACTTTTTAAATATAAGAAAGATGGCACATGCGTAAATTAGTGGTCGTTGCCATTCTTGTTGCATTATTCATATTGGCTTTATTTCTTTTAGCTTCGCCTCCGCAAAATAGGCCTTATGAACGCACCGCGCTTGGCAATAAGGGGCTTGATATCCTGTTAAATGCCAATGATATTAATGCTTTTAGCTCAGACAAATATAAAAAATATTCCTTGGACAAGTTTGATTTTCGCCTCCTTTCAATGGATGCTATTCTATTTCCCTATCTTGACCGCGATTTTGAAATATCAAGTTACCGCAATAGCGTAAAATTGGATAAATTGGTGCAAAATAAGGTTGCGGAACTGGAAACAGTTATTGTTTTGCCAAAATGGAAAAAAGATATAAATGATACCTTATTGGCGGATAATAATGCATTACTACCATTAAAAAGCATAAATTGGATTGTTCCGGCATTAGATTTCGACAAGATTGAGATAGGGCGCAGTTTAAATAGTTTTACCCGTGAACCCATTCAAGGCGATTTGCTATCTAATCAACAAATAGAAGTTTATGATGCCCAGTTTTTTAAACGCAACACTATTCCAAGTGATTGTGAGGAGGTGTTGGGGGTCAAAGCAGGGGCCTTATTGCTTGCCTGTTATGGTGACGACTATTTTGCCTATTTTCTCTCTGATCCCGATTTATTAAACAATCACGGCCTATCCCGTGGGCAAAATTCTCATTTTGCGGTTGAACTTGTCAATAATCTCATGAATGCTTCGGAGGCGACCACAGCCTATCTTGATAGTAGTGAAAGATTATTTGAAACGCAAAGTAGGCGCGACTCTGAAAAGGGTAAAGCTAATAAAAAAAACACACCCCCTGAGCGTAATTTGGAAGATTTCGCCCGGCTTTTTGAGTATCCCCTGTCAACGATTTGGGCAGCGATTTTGATGATTACCATCATTTGCCTGTGGCGCGGGGCATTTCGGTTTGGTCCGCCAATAAAAGATGCAAGTAGCAATATTGAAATATCAAAAACCGCGGCAGTCAATGCTATGGCAAGACTATTGCGCTTATCGGGTAATGATGGTCATATGGTTGCGCAATTTGTGCAAAACAGTCTTATTGATAGGGCTATGGCGGCTTTTGGTGAGGGTGGAGGTAATCAGGCCGGAATTAACCGATTGATGCAACGCCTTGCACAAAGAGATAAGTCTTTGGCAGATCAATTTGCTCAGCTCACCAATAAAATAGTGAAACTTGCGCCAGCTATGAGCCGGCATGAATTGCATAAAAATCTAGAAGAATTTCGCGAATTACTAAGGAGGGTAGACCTTGAATCTCGATGAACTCCATAATCTCATTGCTTCGATCCGTAATGAAATCAATAAATTTGTGCAAGGCCAAGATGAGTTGATTGATCTTGTACTCAATGCCCTTTTTGCCCGCGGCCATTGCCTTGTTGAAGGGCCTCCCGGTACGGCGAAAACCCTGCTTGCGCGCTGTGTATCAAGTGTTCTGGAGATGCAATATCGCCGTATCCAATTCACTCCTGATCTTATGCCAAGTGATGTGCTTGGCATAAATTTGTTTAATTTTGAAACCAATAAGTTTCATTTAACCAAAGGGCCGATTTTTACCGATATTCTTCTTGCTGATGAAATTAACCGTGCACCACCCAAAACCCAGTCGGCACTTTTGCAGGCTATGAATGAGCGTATGGTGACGATTGATGGCATTGATTATTCACTAGGAAATAATTTTTTTGTGCTGGCAACCCAAAACCCCATTGAGCAGCATGGTGGTACCTATCCCTTGCCAGAAGCTCAGCTTGATCGGTTTTTATTTAAACTTATTGTTGATTTTCCCGATCGTGAAACGGAAATAGCTATTTTGACCGCCCATGGTGCCAAGGCATTGCAGCAAGATAATAACAAGCCGCAAATGCAGCAAATATTGACGGCGGATTTGTTAAAGGCTGCCTATGATCTCATTGACACAATTCGCCTTGATGAGACTATTTTAATTTATATTGTTGATCTTGTTCGCGCGACCCGTTCTGATGGTGATATTTTATATGGCGCATCAACCCGTGCGGCTGATGCACTTGCTGCAGCTGTGCGGGTGCGTGCAGCTTTTGAAGGGCGAAATTACGCAATCCCTGATGATGTGCAAGCCTTGTTGATACCAGCACTTCGCCACCGTATTGTGTTGTCACCTGCCGCCGAAATAGACGGAAAGACAACAGAAGATGTTTTAAACAATATTAAAAACCGTGTGGATGCCCCCAGATAAATGCGCCCTTCAACCCACCTCATAGCCCTTGTCTTGGCACTTACCGTTGTTACCATTATTATAGGATTTTGGTTTTCAGCGTTGAGTTTATTATTGTTGCTCCTTTGGGGCGGGCTTATCGTTGCGGTATTGGTTGATATGGTGTGTTCTATTTTCCCCAAGCGATTAGGAGTTGGAGCAAATTTACCAAACCAAGGTTTTATTGGTCAACAAATTGAATTAACTGCCAAAATTATCGTGCAAAAGGGAATGGTGCCACAAGACCTTGTCATGCGGCTTGATACTCCAACATCTTTTATAAGTGATGCGGAATTTTTCTCACCTCATAACTATGACAAGTCACCAACAAACACGGCAAAGGATATTGAGATTGCCGCCAGCCTTTTGCCGACAAAACGCGGTCAGTTTGAGATTTCTGATCTATGGCTAAAATGGTCGTCAAGGTTTTCTTTGCTTGAATTTATTATTTCGCTACCAATACATAAATCAATCGATATTGTTCCAGATATTTCTCCCGTTTTGTCAGGCGCTATTCATACCCAAATGTACCCGCTTGCCGGCGGCCAAAAGGATATGAAAACGCGTGGTGATGGCAGTGAGTTTCATCAGTTGCGGGAATTTAGCCCCGGTATGGATCCGCGCAGCATCGACTGGAAGCGTTCGGCGCGTACACGCAGCCTTATTGTGCGTGAAACAAGGGTGGAGCGTAATCATCAGATTATTTTGTGTATTGATAGCGGCCGGCTCATGGCTGAACAGCTTGGCGAGATTTCAAAGCTCGATCGCGCTATTAACTCGGCATTGTCCATGTGTTGTGCATCGGGCATTGCAGGTGATAATGTTGGTTTTTACAGTTTTGATAGTCGGCCACGTATTTTTATGCCTGCAACGTCAGGGCGTAATGCCTTTGGTCGTATTCAAAAAACCTGTGCGCAAATACAATATGACGCGCAAGAAACCAATCACACCCTTGGTTTAACTCACCTCGCGACAAAGTTGAAAAAACGCTCCTTGGTGATTATTTTTTCCGATTTTGTTGATACGATTACCGCTCAATTAATGATGGAAAATATGCAGGTTTTAACCCGCCAGCATTTGATTGTCTATGTTGCCTTGAAAGATCCAGTTCTTGATAAGCTGACAAAGCCTAAAACTTTGGGTTTTGAACCGATAGCAAAAGCGGTTTCGGCTCATAATATAATCGAAGAACGGCGCGCCGTTTTAGAAAAACTAGACCGAATGGGGGTGCTTTGCCTTGATAGCACACCCGAAAAACTTACGACCAATTTGATAACGCGCTATATTGATATTAAAATGCGGGGGATGATATGAGCGATTTTGAATTATTACCAGCCTCAAATCTTGATATCACTCACCGTAATGATACTGCGCCTTCGGTCAACACACCGCAGGGAATACGCTCCTCTCGGTTTAGATTAGAGCGCGAAAACTATTGGAAAAGATTAGATGAGTTGATAACCAAGGCCGAAAAAAGGGGAATTCCGTCTTTGTCCTATGAGGAGACTAATGCGCTTACCGATACTTACCGCCAAGCGATGAATTCTTTAAGTGTGGCTCGCGATATCTCGCTTGATCGTGCCTTAATTGATTATCTTGAAAGCCTATGTTCGCGTGCCTATCTTGTGGTTTATGCACCGCAAGAAAGTCTGTCTGGCATTATTAGCCGGCTTTTAATCTATGGTATTCCGCAAGCTGTTCGCCGCTCGACCTTGCCGTTATTTATTGGTTTTTTAGCACTTATTTTAGGGGCAGTTATTGGCTTTCAATTGTATAATCAGGATAATATCTGGTATTATACCCTTGTTTCAACAGGTTTTTTCGATGATCGGACACCTGAGGCAAGTTATGAAACACTGCGTGGTACCATCTATAGTGACAATACCAATTTTGGTGAGGAGTTAACTCTTTTTTCGTCCTATCTTTTTTCCCATAATGCACGAATTGCGATATTTATTTTTGCGCTTGGTATATTTTTGGCGGTACCAAGCTTTTTGTTGACTTTTTATAATGGGCTTATACTTGGGGCGTTTTATGGTCTTTTTGTGCAAAAGGGGCTTGGTTATGATATGTTTGCATGGCTCTCTATCCATGGTGTGACGGAATTAGCGGCTATCGGCATCGCCTGCGCCGCTGGTGCACGTCTTGGTCTTGCGGTTTTATTGCCCGGCCTTCGCAGCCGTAAAGATGCATTGAAACATCAAGCTCACGATGCGGTGAAATTGGTAATTTTAGCGGCGATTATGCTGATTACTGCAGCCTTTATTGAAGGTTTTTTACGTCAGATTATTCAGTCGGCTGAGTGGCGCATTATGATCGGTTGGAGTATGGGCGCGTTTTGGTTTATCTGGTTGTTTATGAGTGGGCGTGAAAAGCCAATCGATCGAGAGGCCAAGCCATGAGCAAGAAAAAATCAAATTCGCGTCTTTGGCAATTTGTGCCACCAGAAGGCGTACCTATCCAGTTTTTGATAAGCACAGTTGGTAGCCGCATTGCCGCGCAGATTATAGATCTTCTTATAACCTTTATAATTATTTTTATTCTTGGCCTTTTATTCTTTTACACTGACATTATTGCTTGGCAGGCAATGGGAACACTGATCCTATTAGCTGCATTTTTATTGCGTACGCCCTATTATATTTTTTCCGAGCTTGTTTGGAATGGCCGCACCTTAGGTAAAAAGCTTTTAAAAATAAGGGTTATTAATATAAATGGTCGTCGATTAACACCGCATCAAATTGCTGCTCGTAACTTGATGAAGGAAGTCGAGGTTTTTTTACCCCACTTGCTTTGCTTTATTCAACGGCAGATTTGCCTATATGGGGAAAAATTCTCACACTTATTTGGATGGCAATCATTATCATTGTGTTATTAACCAGCCGCAAGCGCCAAAGAATAGGTGATATCATTGCTGGTACTTTGGTTGTAGAAAATCCAGCATCTGTGCTATTACCAGATCTCGTGCTAAGTAGCGGTGGTTTTAACATTAAATCATCAACATTTACATTTTTGCCTGAACAATTAGAAATTTATGGCCGCCACGAATTGCAAACTTTGGAAGCAATCTTGCGCGATAGCCATTTGTTGCAAATGCATGATCAAATAAGGCTGATAACCCAAACTATTGTGCGCAAAATTAATTTTGAAGACCCAATCTTGCTTGGCCAAGAGCGCTTGTTCTTAACTGAGTTTTATAAGGTGCAGCGCGAACATTTGGAAAAATTGCGCTTATTTGGCACAAGACGTGAAGATAAATTTCATGAAAATGAAGATGGAAAATAGCCACTTAAGCTTTTAATATAGTGAGTGCATTTGATTTAAGAAAAAATTAAATGCATTCACTAAAGCGTTTTTCCGAAAAGTATGAAGCGGTTTTCGGACAAAAAAGCAGGTAAACAATGGATTAGAGCGCCGATCTGATTGGATCCGATCGAAATGCGCTCTAAAGCTTATTTTTGAAAAATATTCTGCTGCAATATTTTTAGCTAGGTAGATTTAAATATGATTAACTGCAGCAATAATGGCAGCAAGGGACGCGCTGGTAATATTATCATCAATGGCAACACCAAACACATGACCATTTGGATAGGCTATCTCCATATAGCAAATGGCCGTTGCATCAGAGCCTTGCTGCATAGAATGTTCTGAATAGTCGATAACGGATAGTTTTTTGCCGATATAGTTCGATAATGCATTGATAAAGCCATCAACCACACCATTTCCCTTACCTTCAATGCTTTTTACAACGCCATTATCGGTAATTTCAGCCGTGACTACGCGGCGGTTGCGATCAACGCGATCTGGGCGGCTTTCATGATCAATATAGGCAAAACGTGCGTTTTCGCCCGATGTATAGGTTTTGATAAATTCATCATAAATGCGCTGCGAGTGGAGTTCCTTGCCTTCTTCATCGGTGATTTTTTGAATAACATCGCGAAATTCCACTTGCAATTTGCGTGGCAAGTTTAAACCATAATCTTGATTAAGAATATAGGCAATGCCGCCTTTGCCAGATTGCGAGTTAATGCGAATAATCGCTTCATAGGAGCGGCCAACGTCCTGCGGATCAATTGGCAAATAGGGCACTTCCCAAAGGGGGGAATTTGCAGTTTTTACCGTTTTCATACCCTTATTAATCGCATCTTGGTGCGAGCCTGAAAAAGCAGTATAAACCAATTCGCCAACATAAGGGTGGCGCTCTGGAATGCGCAATTGGTTGGAATATTCATAAACCTCTTTCATGCGCTCGATATTGGAGCAATCAAGCATCGGGTCAACACCTTGGGTAAACATATTCAAGGCAAGGGTAACAATATCAACATTACCTGTGCGCTCGCCATTGCCAAACAAAGTGCCCTCAACGCGGTCTGCGCCTGCCATTAAGCCAAGTTCGGCCGCGGCAATGCCACAACCGCGATCATTATGCGGGTGCAATGAAATAATGACACTATCACGGCGATCAATATTGCGGCACATCCACTCGATCTGGTCGGCATAAATATTGGGTGATGACATTTCAACTGTTGAGGGCAAGTTCAAAATCATCTTCTTGTCTGGAGTTGGATTGATGATTTCAATCACGGCATTGGAAATTTCTAATGCGACTTCAAGTTCTGTACCAGTAAAACTTTCTGGTGAATATTGAAATTGGAAGTCATTGCCAGCTTTTGCTGCCATATCACTAATCATTTTTGCCGCATCGGTAGCAATTTGCTTAATGCCAGCAACATCCTTGCCAAAAACAACGCGGCGCTGTAATTCACTGGTTGAATTATAAAAATGCACAATTGGGTGTTCGGCGCCTTCCAAAGCTTCAAAAGTGCGGGTAATCAATTCAGGGCGGCATTGTACCAAAACCTGCATGCTAAGATAGTCTGGCATATTGCCATGTTCAATACACCAGCGGGCAAATTCAAAATCGGTTTGTGAAGCGGAAGGAAAGCCAACTTCAATTTCGGTAAAGCCCATATCAACAAGCAAGCGGAACATGCGCTCTTTGCGATCTTGCCCCATTGGGTCAACCAAGGCTTGGTTGCCATCGCGCAAATCAACCGAGCACCAAATGGGCGCATGTTCAATACGCTTATCGGGCCATGTGCGGTCTTTAAAGCCAACTTGAGGATAGGCTTGATATTTTTGTTTGGCAACAGCCATGCCCTTTTTAGTAGTAGAATGGGTCATAATATTACTCTTTTATAGGAGATAATGTTAAAAAAACGAAAATAAGGGAAAAAGAGGCATTTTGCCATTTTGGCAAAAACTCGGCTGCCGGTCGCCTCTCAGCTAACCCGACAACCGCTAATAAGGCCGAGTAGAAGTGCATTTGAAAGGCCTACTAAACAAAAGCGGCTGAAATTTAAAGTCGCGCAAAACCATTGCTTATCAGCAAAGCTATTTTGACAAAATATGGCGCGATCAATTTTTTCCATAATAAGAATACTACATAAATATTAAAAAGCTGCAAGGCCAAATTTGATCAATAAAATTTTTGTTTACATAAATTCAAAAGGAGGATTGTTTTCAAATCAATAATTTCTTCCTGCTCAATCATTGATAAGGCTTTATCAAGGGGTATTTCAACCACCTCAATATCTTCCCCTTCACTAAAAAGGCCGCCGCCTGGGCCAATACGGTCTCCAGCGTCATAAGCGGCGATGAATAAATATAGCTCTTCGGTGGAATAACAGGACTTGCAAAACCACCCCCAATGCGGGTTAGCCGGCTACAGCGTAGCCAAGTTCTTCCTCACCCTCGCGCATAATCGCCATTTCAGGTGTTTCCCTCATCAATAATGCCAGCACATGCTTCAAGCAACATGGGGTTGTCACCATTTAAAAAGGCAGCAAAACGCAATTGACGGGTGAGTAAAACGGTTTGTCTTGTGGGGTCAAAGGGAATAATTGCTGCTGCAGGGCCACGGCAATAAACTTCCCGTTTTTGCATAGTCCATTCCCCGCTGCGGCGCTGAAATTCATAGCTAAAGCCCGACAGCTTCGTCCATCCTGCGGATAGGATTTTTTCGGCAATATTACGGATTTTATTAAATTCCATGAAGATACTCCAAGTTTTAACCGCTGGCGATGTATTTTCGCATATCAGCCAATAATATACCAGTTAAATTTATGTTATTAAAAGAGTTCTATCAGGTAAATAATTGAAAATCAGTGTTTTATGGGCGTTAATAGCATGGTGATTGGATCGATCGGCGCTCTAATCCATTGTTGAACTTCGTTTTTATCGAAAACCGCACACTTGAAAAACGCGCTAACTAAGATCTTGCTTTCTAAATGGCATGCGCAAAGAAACCTTTTATAGCTCAAAGTAAAATAAGGGTTAAACCAATAGGTTGGAGTAAGATTGCCCAGCCATGGATGATTTATGATAGAGGCAAATGAAAGGTCACTATTATAGATCAAATAAAACCTGCTAAATGCTTAACAACTTGTCAAGAATATAGCAGGCTCTTAAAACAAAAAACTATTTCTTGCTAATGCCAAGATCAGCCATGGTGGTAATGGCGCGGGAAACAATGCCATATTCCATAGCTTCCTCAACGCTCATCCAATGGTCGCGATCAATATCGGATCTTACCCGTTCAACCGGCTGGCCAGTTTCGCGCGAAATGATTTTTGCGAGGCGCTCACGCATACGCAATATTTCACGCGCCTGAATTTCAACATCGGTTGCCGAGCCACCAATGCCGCCCGATGGCTCATGAATGAGAAAACGGGTGTTTTCAAGGCACAAACGGCGCTCTTTAGGAACAGCTAAAAAAATATGTGTGCCAGCACTAGCCACCCAGCCAGAACCAATCATTGTAACGGGGGCAGGGATAAATTTAACCATATCATGGATAAGATCACCCGATTCTACATGGCCGCCTGGTGAGGATACCACCACATAGATGGAATCGGACGATTCTTGGGCAAGGCCGATAAGTTGGGCGACAACATTTTTTGCCATTTTATCATCAATTGCACCAATGATGAATACAAAGCGTGAGCGAAAAAGATTTTCTTCCATGCGCCCAGCAAGCGGCTTTGCTGCATTTTCGTCTTTTGTTTCTGTTGTCTTTTCATCGCTCATAGGCGGGTTCCTTTTATTATAACAAGCATTTTACTGCAAAATTGCAATATAATTGCCAATTTAAACTTTTAGAGCGTTTTCCGAAAAGTGTGAAGCGGTTTTCGGACAAAAAACGCAGCTAAACGATGGATTAGAGCGCCGATCTGATTGAAACAGATCGAAATGCGCTCTAATGCCGCAAAAGCACTTTATTGATTCGCAATTATCTTATCGTTTTGTAGCGATTATGGCGAGACCAGCAATGAGAAAACTTGCATAGCATTATTGGCTTGATTTACTATGCATGGCTGATTTTGGTGTAAGTGCAGTTTTTAACGCCATTTTACGAGAAAACCTTAGCATCCACATGCGGTCTAAGCGGATCTGGTCCATATTTATTACTGCCATCTGTGCCTTTAAACATGAATAGGATAAGAAAGACCAATTGGATAAGACCCAATATAGAAGAGATATTGCCGATTATTCCGTCTTTAAAATTGGCATCAAAATAGAATGAGGTGAGTTGAATGACAAGAGAAGCGAATAATAAAATGACCCAAAAGCCCGACATATTTTTATCATGCAGGCGACGGAGTTACTAATATTAAGATTTAAACAATTAAAATATATAAGTGTTTAATCGTAAAAGATCATATGTGAACTGAAAGATCTATTGGCAAGCACTTTATTCCAAAACATATTGATAAAACAATATATGTAAGTTTAAACCACCAAAATTCTGAGCGTGAGGCACGACCAGAAAATACGAAATATTTTTTAATACATGTTGTATAGATTGCTTCAAACAAGCCCATTATATTTCCCTCAAAATTGCACTTTTTCAAACTTTACTTTTTCAAACTTTACTTTTAAAATTATTGGTCGTTAAAATAGTGTTCAATGGTTTGTCTTGTTGCACCACGCCTAGAACATGCATGCGCAATGCGATTTATGAATAGCAGCCAGCAAAAATTGGCTGCTTTTGAATGAAACGCCCACTATGCCATATGATGTTTGTCCCCCTCTGCGCAAACTGAGGCAATATGACGGATATTTATCGCTTAAGTTTTTAACCACTGCAGCAAACCCATCGGATAGTATGCTCAAACAAGGCTTCAATCACTAAAGCCTTATCTTTTCGCGCATAGGAAGATAATCGGAGCTCACCCCGTTCAAGTCAAAACGTTTTGCTAATTTTGCGGTATCAATATGGTGGCGCATCATCGGTTTGCGCCAAATATGAACATCGCCAAATTCAATTGAGCCGATTTTGCCAAAGCCGGAAGAGCGAAAACTATCAACACGATAGCTGTGGGTTTTGCTCACCTCACGCGCGGCATGAAGGTCATGTTCAAAAGCAATCAGCGTGCCAAGATCATGCGTTTTGTCATTTTGGGCGGTAAGAATAGCATCAAGAATGCGGTGGGCCATGCTATTCTTTCATTTACTTGCGCTGGCACGGAAAGACAACTGTTTGAAATTAACAAACCAAAAAAATTTTTTCCAAAAGGGTCGGTTTTAAAACAAACAATGTCAAGGGATCTGTAAATATTTTATGCAATTTGGAAAATGGTGGAAAAAGCCAATGTAGGCCAGGGTTTCATATCCGGGTCTAATTAAATAATGAAGTTGAATACAAAAGAAACCGAATATAGACCAAAAACGAAATATTTTTTTGGCCAGGTAGTTTTAAAAACCCATTTTAAAATTGTTTTGAAATTGTTTTTTAAAATTATTGGTTTAAATTATTGGGCAAAAATTGTTAATTTTCCGACTTTATGAAGAAACAAATGAGTAACCATTTTAGCCGAAGCGGCCGGAAAATCCATTTAATTAAAAAAAAAAAAAAAAAAAAAAAAAAAAAAAAAAAAAAAAAAAAAATAAAAAAAAAAAAAAAAAAAAAAAAAAAAAAAAAAAAAAAAAAAAAAAAAAAAAAAAAAAAAAAAAAAAAAAAAAAAAAAAAAAAAAAAAAAAAAAAAAAAAAAAAAAAAAAAAAAAAAAAAAAAAAAAAAAAAAAAAAAAAAAAAAAAAAAAAAAAAAAAAAAAAAAAAAAAAAAAAAAAAAAAAAAAAAAAAAAAAAAAAAAAAAAAAAAAAAAAAAAAAAAAAAAAAAAAAAAAAAAAAAAAAAAAAAAAAAAAAAAAAAAAAAAAAAAAAAAAAAAAAAAAAAAAAAAAAAAAAAAAAAAAAAAAAAAAAAAAAAAAAAAAAAAAAAAAAAAAAAAAAAAAAAAAAAAAAAAAAAAAAAAAAAAAAAAAAAAAAAAAAAAAAAAAAAAAAAAAAAAAAAAAAAAAAAAAAAAAAAAAAAAAAAAAAAAAAAAAAAAAAAAAAAAAAAAAAAAAAAAAAAAAAAAAAAAAAAAAAAAAAAAAAAAAAAAAAAAAAAAAAAAAAAAAAAAAAAAAAAAAAAAAAAAAAAAAAAAAAAAAAAAAAAAAAAAAAAAAAAAAAAAAAAAAAAAAAAAAAAAAAAAAAAAAAAAAAAAAAAAAAAAAAAAAAAAAAAAAAAAAAAAAAAAAAAAAAAAAAAAAAAAAAAAAAAAAAAAAAAAACTTACATCGCTTTCATTTTCAACCTAAAATTTCGACACGCACAACCACCAAAGATTATGGCAAGGATTCCAATTGGTTTTTTACCCTGCAAGATTAGGTACCGATTGGAGCCGAGAAGGAACCATACGCATGAAACCCGCCATTTGAAAAATTTGCCGTACCTCAGGAAAAAGCTGGGTAATTTAAGGTGGCAAAAAATTAAAAGAGCCGGTAATCCTTTTGAAAGGGAAACGCTAAGTGAATTTCCAAAAGACCAATTTGGATCAATAGATTAGGGGCCTGACGCTTTTGGCAAATTTGCTGCCGGAAGGAAACTTCCCCGGCTGCTCTGCCCGAGTATTTCAAAAGCCCTTCTTTCTGGGCTTATACCAATCCAGGTATTCTGGGCCATGCACTTTTTTGCGGTGGGCACCAAAAGCCTGGGGGTTCCAAAGCAAGTCAATTACCTGGTTTACCTTTAATGCGCAATAAAATTTTAACTTCCAATTTCTTTAAAAAAGAATGGGAGCTGATATTTGTGTAAAAAAGCCAAAAGGGCGTTACTTTTATTTCAGCAAAGAAATTTTTTACAAGCCCACTCAATTGTTTGTTGGCCGCCTTTACCTTTGAAAATTGTTTCTGTATTTGTTATTGGGAGTGGGCGAAGCTTATGTCCTTAGCTAAAGGTAAAACAGGGCGCAAACAATGTTTATCAAAAAAATAATGTGCAGTTGTTTTTGATGATAAATTTAATTGTCAGGTCCATGCGGTTGTTTGGGATTGATGGATCAATAATGATAATTTTGATCAAATTTTCCGGCCTTGGTTTTTTTAGAAAAGGTGGCGGTAGTATTCCGTATTAGGGGCCCTATCGGTTCCAGCCCCTGGTGGGTATCGCCGGGAGAGCAACCAAAGTGGGAAGTTTTGGTTTGGAAAAGGCGAGGTTTATAATTATCTTTCACAAGCGATTGGTTAAAAATCAAGTATTCTGCCCCAATTTTTGTTTCCTTGACCCCAATGGGAATGCGGGGACCACTTTGCGCTTACCTGTAATTTTACCGATAATGAACGCATGGCGCTTTCATTAAAGTGCGAAATGCAAGCGATGGATCGGTCAAATCTTGAAATCAGTTAAAACCATTGGAAATGTATTATCAATAATCGCATGTGGTTTTTTTGTCATGAAAGCAATCCGTCAAATAACTTTAATAGTATTTGCAAAATTGGAGTTCATAATCCTCGTTGTGGGCGCGGTCCAAGCTTTTGCCACCGCCAAAGTTATAATCCAGAAAGGCAATGTTGGCGCAACCTCAACACCGGCTGCCGGTGGTTTCGCAAATATATCTTAAAATCCCAGGGCAATTAATTATTAATAATTGGCCAATAAATGTGGATAATTTTGAAAAAATTCCCGTTGATATGAGTGTAACGAAATGCCTTTAATCACGTTTCTTTACTAATAAGAAATAACCACCCAAGGTTGGCATTTATCTAACCAAAACTTTTATACGATAGCTGGTTTAACCGCAAGTTGCAATTAAAATAGTTAGGCCCATACGAACATCCAAAAATGTCTGGTATTTGATTGGGAAAGCAAAGTTGGAGTTTTTAGTGTGTACCTTCCAAAAATAAAAGCAAATGGAAAAGCAATAAGGCGTGGTTTTTAACGTTGGCCGAAAAATTCGTTAATTACCAATCGTTTGGTTTTTGTGATTGTTTAAATTTAATTTAGCAATTGCGTGCCATTAACCTATTACCCAACTTGAATTGTGTGGAAGTTTGGGAAGCTTCCAGGTTAATCCGTTTGATTTGTTTTATAATTTAATGATTTCTTTACCAATTCAAGCTTTTGCTTAAGGAAGCAGCCAAAAAGCCTCTTTTGCCGTTAAGAATAAAGGTTTCCAAAGAAAATCCGTTGTTCCTTTGGTTTTTTTATTTTTGAAAGCAAAAACCCTTATATTTGGTTGGCAGAATATATTGGGCCCATTTAATGAAGCCAATTGTTAAAAATATTCGGGTTTGTTAAACCAAGTTAAACAGTGCGGCTTATCTTTCTAAAATTATTGCTAATGAAAATAAGTGGCTGTTATTTTTTTGAAAAAATAATATTGGTTGCTTAAATAAATTGTTTTATTTAAGTTGCGCAATTTATTTAGTTTTGGAGGAGTTTTTCTATATCTATTGTTTATGTTTTTTTAAAATTATTAAAGAGAAAAAAGAATCAGGAGACTATGCCCATGATGCGTCAATATGAGCTTGTTGAGCGCGTGCAGCGGTACAAGCCGGACGTTAACGAGGCATTGCTCAATAAAGCCTATATCTATGCCATGCAAAAACATGGCGCTCAAAAGCGCGCAACGGGTGAAGCGTATTTTTCTCATCCCTTAGAGGTTGCGGCAATTTTAACCGATATGCGCCTTGACGAGGCAACCATAGCGGTTGCACTTTTGCATGATACGATTGAGGATACAACCGCAACAAGGGCAGAGATAGACCAGCTTTTTGGTGCTAGGGTGGTGCATTGGTTGAAGGCTTCACCAAGCTCAAAAAACTGATCTTGTTTCAAAAAAAGCTATCCAAGCAGAAAATTTGCGCAAATTATTGATTGCCATTTCTGAGGATGTGCGCGTTCTTTTGGTGAAGCTTGCCGATCGTTTGCATAATATGCGCACATTGGATGTGATGCGCGATGATAAGCGCCGCCGTATTGCTGAAGAAACTATGGATATTTATGCGCCGCTTGCCGGCCGCATGGGTATGCAGGATATGCGCGAAGAACTTGAAGAATTGGCGTTTCGCTATATTAATCCGGAAGGGTGGCGTACAGTCAAAGACCGTCTGGCTGAGTTGCAAGATCGCAATGCTGATATTTTAACAACGATTGAAGATGAATTATCTTTTCTTTTGCCGAAAATGGCATTGATGCCAAGGTGAAAAGCCGTCAGAAAAAAGCCTATTCGGTTTTTAAAAAGATGGAAACCAAAGCATTATCGTTCGAGCAATTATCCGATATCTATGGCGCGTATGGTGCATAAGGTGGTTGATTGCTATCGTGCCTTGGGGGTTATTCATACCACTTGGCCAATGGTGCCGGGGCGGTTTAAGGATTATATTTCTATTCCAAAGCAAAATGATTATCGCTCTATCCATACAACCATTGTTGGCCCGTCGCGACAGCGTGTTGAGCTGCAAATACGCACCTATGAAATGGATGAAATTGCCGAATTTGGTGTTGCTGCTCACTCTATCTATAAGGATCGTGGATCGGAAAATAGTCCGCAAAGCTTGAGTGGTGAAACCAATGCATATGCTTGGTTGCGGCAAACCATTCAATCCTTGTCGGAAGGCGATAATCCGGAAGAATTTTTGGAGCATACCAAGCTTGAGCTGTTTCAAGATCAGGTATTTTGTTTTACCCCTAAAGGGCGGCTTATTGCCTTGCCGCGCGGCGCAACGCCGATTGATTTTGCTTATGCGGTTCATACCAATATTGGTGATTCCTGTGTCGGCGTTAAAATTAACGGCCGCATCATGCCTTTGATGACTATTTTGAAAAATGGTGATGAGGTTGATATTATTCGCTCTAAAGCGCAAGTGCCGCCCGCCGCTTGGGAATCGATGGTTGTAACGGGTAAAGCGCGTTCGGCTATTCGCCGGGCGACTCGCGCCGCAATACGCAAGCAATATTCAGGCCTTGGTACGCGCATATTAGAGCGCAGTTTTGAACGAGCCGGCAAAAAATTTAACAAGGATGAGTTAAAGCCTGTGCTTTCGCGGCTTGCCCGCAAGGATATTGATGATGTCTTAGCATCGGTTGGCCGAGGTGAATTGCCATCAAGCGACGTGATTAAAGCCGTCTATCCCGATTATCAAGATAGCCGTGCAACCTTAAAAAGCAAAACGAAGCAAGGTGAAGAAGGCTGGTTTAATATTCAAAATGCATCGGGTATGATTTTTAAGGTGCCGGGTAGCGATAAGCGCGATAAGCAAAACAGCGAACAAGATGACAGCCAAAGGAGTGAAATAACACGCCCACCTTTACCTATTCGCGGTATTCATGGCGATGTGCCGGTGCGCTTTTCGCCGGAAGGTGCAGTACCAGGTGACCGTATTGTTGGTATTTTACAACCCGGGTGCTGGTATTGTTATTTATCCTATTCAATCGCCGGCGCTCACCGCCTATGATGATCAACCAGAGCGCTGGATTGATGTGCGCTGGGATATTGATGCGGCAGATGACCGAGCGTTTTCCTGCCCGTATTAGTGTGCTTGCGATTAATTCCCCCGGCTCTTTGGCTGAAGTTGCACAAGTTATTGCTAAAAATGATGCCAATATTCAAAATCTCTCCATGGTGCGCACCGCGCCAGATTTTACGGAAGTTATCATTGATCTTGAAGTGTGGGATTTGAAACATTTAACCAAGATTATCTCACAATTGAAGGAACAAAAAATGGTGAGTGGTGCCAAGCGCGTTAATGCTTAAAGTTTTACCCTAATGGGGCTTAAATAGGTTGAAATGAGTGCTAATCATCGCATTATTTTAGGTGCGCTATGGGTTTGCATATAATGTTACTTGTATTTTAAATGGCTTTGACCTGATAAAATGAATGATAAGGCGTTTATTTATTTTTTTTGTCCCAAAGAGGGCGCTAAACGATGAATAAAACCGATATGAACAAAATGAAGGAATTTTTTATGACCACCGATGATGTGCTGGATATTTTTCGTGAAGCGGGTGCTATTCTTGAAGGGCATTTTATTTTGACATCAGGCCGGCGCAGCGGTACCTATATGCAAAAGGCTCATGTTTTTATGCATGCTGATTTGACTGAAAAATTATGCCGTGGTTTAGCTGAAAAAATCTGCGAAAATGTTGATGGCAAAATAGATTACGTCGTTGGCCCTGCTATTGGTGGGCTTATTCCAGCCTATGAAACATCGCGCCATTTGCACGTACCTGCCATTTGGGTAGAGCGTGAAAATGGCGTGTTCAAGCTACGCCGTTTTGATGTTGCAAAAGGCGCGCGTGTTGTTATTGTTTTGAAGATATTGTTACAACTGGTCTTTCTATCCGTGAGACGGTTGATTGCATGCGCAAAGCTGGTGCAGATGTGGTGGCGGCTGCCTGTATTGTTGACCGCTCTGCTGGTAAGGTTGATGTTGGCGTGCCACTAATCGCCTTGGCGCAATATGAAGTGCCATCTTATGACGCCGATAATTTACCTGAAGAATTGGCCAAAATGCCGGCGGTTAAACCGGGAAGCCGCAATATCTAATATTGTTATAAATTTAAAAACTCTATGCATTTTTGGTAAGGTTTTTTGCCTTATTAAAAATGCTTTTTTAATACTTAAGGGGGCTAATGATTGGAATAACTGATGATGAAGCCAAAATATTAGAGCGGTTTCCGATAAGTGTGAAACGGTTTTCGGATAAAAACGCGCTGCAAACAATAGATTTGCTTAATGAATAAATAGGTATTTAAAAAGTTAGTTAGCTTAGATGAATTGACGTGCCGATGAAATTGAAATTTGGGGGGGGCATAAATTAAATATCTTTCCGTATTGCTAGGTCAATATTGGGGGAAGGTTTTGTTCTAAATAGGATCTATTGTTCTATTAACCGTTAAATAGCGTTTGGTATGTGCGGTTTAGACGCAGTTTTATTGGCGCAAATGGCTTTAAAATTCAAGCTAATGTGTTTAAATATGCACTAATATGTATGCCATTCCAAATTGGTTGCTTTTAGAAGATGGTGGCAAATATGTGATATTTTTGTTCTCGAATCTTTATTTTTAAAAGCAACAGTCTATTTTTAGGAATCGCATTTTATTGAAGAAACTGTAAAAGCGAACAATTATACATAATGACCTGCGTCACCCCTTTGCATTTTTGGCGGGGCGGTTTTTAATGAGCAAATATTGGTTGAGGAAATGAATTGTTAGAAAAAGTGAAAAAAACTGCACCGCAATGGGGAATGCTTTTTCAACCTAATACGAGTATAAGTTGTGAAAGCATGAAGGGAACTTTATGTGCAAATTGTCAGGTGCATGGTATTGCGGTATGTGCCTCACTCGATCAAACTATGTTACGGGAACTTGATAATATTACACGGGATAAAAAACTTGATAGTAATCAAGTTTTAGTGCAGGAAGGTGATATTAAAAAATATGTTTTTACCTTGCGTAGTGGCATGTTAAGGCTTGTTTCAAGTCTTTTTGATGGGCGCCGACAAATATCGGGTTTTATTATGCCGGGCGAATTTATCGGCCTGATTGCTGAGGATTATTATACCCAGACCATTGAGGCCGTTGTTCCATCGGCACTTTGTGTTTTTCCGCGCAGCGAGCTTGAACATATGATGGAGCTTTACCCGCAAATACGTGACCGTCTCTTGGAAATGACCCGTAAATCTCTATCAAGATCGCGTGAAAATCAACTATTATTAGGGCGGTTGACGCCGATCGAAAAAATTGTCAATTTTTTGCTTATGACTTCGCGGCGTGCGGCTGAAAATGGTCTTATCGATAATCCGGTTAATCTTGCTATGAGTCGTAGCGATATTGCCGATCATTTGGGGCTTACGATTGAAACGGTAAGCCGCTGTTTTTCCAAGCTGAAGACCCAAGGCTACATAAAATTAATTGATACCTATACGGTGCGACTATTGGATATTGACTCACTGCATACACTTTCAGGCATGCGTGATAAAGCCGGTTAACGAATGGGCCTTTAATGTAAATAGTTGTTTCGCATAGTTCATTAATTAAATTGGGTGCCATATATATAAATATTTGGGGCTGACACCTGACTTTATATAAGTTAGGGTCTATTTATGTATCTAAAGCATTGTAAAATTTCCCGAAATAAGCAGTTAGAGCTTTGAAAATTTGTTGCAGGTTAACTGCTAGAACGGCTTGCTGATTTTAGCTTGGGTTCATCGCAAACAGCAATCCGTTTTTTCATAAATTATTTTAAAAGGGCCGGCAAAGCAGCAAGAAACGAGCAGCAATTTCGGGTGAAATAGAGTTAGATGAAAGTTATTTTGGTGGTCATCGCAAAGGTATGCGCGGTCGAGGAGGGCTGGAAAAGGTTGCTTTTTGGATTTTAAACGAGGCCCGGGAGTTCAAACCCAAATTATCCTAGACGCCAAAAAAAGTTACCGCTAATGCCCATAACCGGGGAGAAAATCATACCCTGACAGCGTTGTTTATACCGATTATTTGGGTATAATGCCCTTGATGTTTGGGAATTTGAATTATCGCATTAATCATTGCAATTATTTGCCAAATGGAAAAAACCACATTAATGGTAATTTGAGAATTTCTGAAACCAAGGAAAAGACATATGAGAAAAATTCAATGGAATTCCAAAAGAATATTTTGATTTATTCTTTGAAAGAAATTTCGGGAATTTAATTTTAAACAGCTAATAGACCTAAAAATCATCTCAAGCCCTTTAGGCCAATTCCAAATATTTTATTTTTTATATGCGGCAATATGCCTTAATTGTGATGTTTAGAATTGCTTTAAAAAATAGCCAATTATATGTTATGGTGATATGAAAACAAGATTAGAAAAATTTTTGGAAAGTTGAATTGGCGATGAATAAGGAAACGTTGCTGCATTACGCAATCCAAGCGGTGCCTCGCTATACATCTTACCCAACAGCTGCCGATTTTGTCACCATTGGATGGTGAGCGCAAGATATGGTTGGGACAAACGCCAGGTGGTTGTTTGTTTATATCCGTTCCTCATTGCAGAACCCTTCCAAATTGTTTTGGCCAAGGCCCAAAGCCGGGAAAATGTTATTGAAGATTATGCCGCCACTTTGGTAAAAGATATTCATTTGCAGGCTGGTTATCTAAACGGTCGGCCAAAGCTTGTTCACTTACATTGGGGGGGCGGTACACCTTCCATCTTGTCGCCAGCAAGTTTTAAAAAACTTATGGCCGCCTTAAAGCAGGTGTTTGATTTTGATAAAAATGCCGAGCATGCCATTGAACTAGATCCCCGCACAGTTACGCCACAATTGGCGGGCCTTATGGCCGACATCGGCGTTAATCGTGCCAGCCTTGGCGTGCAGGACGTTAATAGTGACGTGCAAAAAATGATTGGCCGTATTCAACCAGTTGGGGGAAAAATGGTTTAAAATTCCCAATTTGGCATTATGCGGATTAATTTTGATTTAATTTACGCCCCGCCAAAAAGATCCTAAGGAAAATTCCGTGTCGTGGTTCCTTCACCCGACCGATGTTGTTTGGGTTCCCATTTAAAAGACGGCCCAAATCGGTTTGATGATGGAACTTTCCCGGTGCTTTGAGCTTTTAAGGCGGGTTGTGGCAAACATTAGCAAAGCCTTTGGATGGGGAGCCATTACCAAACCCGATGACCCCCACCTTGCCGGAATGAAGATCGTTTGCATCCAATTTGGTTTGATGATAATTGCCCAACTTTGATTGGTTTGGTGGTCGATTTCAAATTTCAAAGGTTATGCAAACCAGCCCGTATTGGCCAAATCCCGCTTAATGAGGTGCAAATGGCCCAAGGGCATCGCCCTTTGATGATAGGGAAGATTACGCGCCCAAAACCGTGAAAATGGCGTTTCAAGATTACCTTGTGATTATGGTGGTTTAACTTTCAAGGAAATGGATAAATGGTGTTGTTAAAGAAATATTTACCTTTAATGGTTCCCAAATTCTTTACGAAGAGGGTTTTGCCACCTTTGGCGGGCCTTTTTTGACCCCATCGCTCTTTGGGGGGCAATTCCCCGGGCTGTTTAATTAATTTAATATTTTGAAAAAAAGGGTTGGCTTTTTGGGAAATTGTTTAACTTCTGGGCACCGTTAAATAATAAAATCGCCGCCAAAATCCGCCGGGTTTTAGCACCGTGGCTTTAATTTAACCCAATCGGATTTGGTCCGGATGTCATCTCCGGTGTTTTTATTATGGTATTTTCGGGGTTAAAACCACTGGTTGTTTCTTTCGACGTTCGACCGGGAAAGAATCAAACCCAAGAGATAAAAATCATTGTTTTGCCAACGAAACGTGGAAAATAAAACGCGCAAAATAGCCAAAGCCCATTGCCGTTAAAGTTCCGACATAACCATAAATGATGCCATTAAATGGATCTTGAATATATCTACCATCATATTCGGTTTTGGGTATGAAGGTTGTGGTTCTTTTGATCAACCGCCAGTCTTTGCCGTCACGGAACAATATGATCTCATTCGGGTTGGTGGATAAGGGCAATCATCACTAAAAGGGTATTTTATATTGGTTGGGACACCACCGGGTCAGTGCCCCATCACCATTGGTCTTCTTGGAAATTAAAAACCAAGAAGGGAATAAAGTTACCCCAGGGCAAGGTGGAAGGCCTTGGTTATCACGGCGGTTGTTTAAAAGAAATGAAACGAAGAAAAAGTAGGCAAAGGATATTTCAAATTTTGGTATAGGGTTTTTCATCACAATCCTCAAAAGGTAAAGAGGTTGCGGAAATCCTTAAATTTCCCAAAATCCAACGAATTTGAACAAAAAAAGCTAAAATGATGAGGGCAAGATAAATCTTTGGCCGATCAAAAAGAATGGCAAAAGCCGAGAACCAACTAACTACACCGCCGCCAAGGGCAAATAGAAAGCCTGCCTTGCTACCAATAGCAATATTTACAGCCATTAAGCCGCCAATGATTAAAGCGCCAAATAGAATTAATAATGCAGTGGCAACTTTTTCATAATCATCCATGGTTCGTCCTCTTTATTATGCCATATGCTCTGTCATAAAAGTTTTACATTCCTTCTTCTACTCTATAATGCCAGTAAACGGAAGATTGAAAATAAGACTCTATCGTGATTTCTTTCATTAAAAAATGCGGCAATTATGTTCTATAATGATAGAGGGAAGTCTAATTTATAGATCACAATTTGAATATTTGGTTTGATCCTCGATCCATGCAATTGAGCCTATAATCTTGTTTTAATCCAGCTTGTCAAGACGTTGAAGTAAGCGATGCAAAGTATCAATGGTTGATGCATCGGCAACGCCATCAATTAGTTGCGGGCGGAAAGGCCGGAAAGCCGCGTCACAATTTCTTTACCTTTCAATCAAAACCCACGGCCGATTGGAGCCTGTGGAGATCGATTAAAGGGGTTTTCACCGGTCTGCCGCTTTCCACCGGGCGTCTAAAGCGACCACCACCCAGCGGACTTGGTTCAACATAGTGACCGATGCCATGATTATAAAGTTTTTCCCAAGGAAATTTTTCACCCGGATCCCAATTTTCATCAGGGCAAGTCGCTAAGGGCTTTAAACAAGGGGCGGCTTATTATGAGTTTTTAAACGATTGGACAAAGATCAAAACGGCAATTGATTTTGCCATTTCCGGAAAATCTGGAAAATTGCCGCGGCCCTTGATTGACAATTTCAATGCCAATGGATTTTGAATTAATATCGTCTTGGCCTTGCCACATGCTTTTTCCCGCATGCCATGCCCGTTTCGACTCGCTAACCATTTGCACAATTGTGCCATCTTCACGCACAACATAATGGGCGGATACTTCTGAGGCAGGATCTTGGGGGTTTTTCATTGCTTTTCCATTCCATGCCAGTATAATGCAAAATTAAAATATGTGGTTTAACATTATTGTTCCTTTCACCAAAATTGGGAGAGGGGCGCAAAAATGCATTTTCATAATCAGCTTTATTGAATAAGTCGCCCGGGGGAGTTTTTGATTTGTGGCGGCAAAGGCCAACCTTTCATTGGCACCGTCGAAAACCAAAGGCAGCCGCGGGCAACAAGTCTATTCGGGTGGGCCTTTTACCGTTGATGGGGTTTGCGCGCCTTGAAGCCCGGGTGGCGATCAATGCCTAAAATTGCCCAAGGATCAGTTTTGCCGCCTAGGGTGTGATAGGCGGTAATGGTTTCAAACCGGCTATTACTAATGGCAAATATGCTGCTGACCTCGCGTAAAAACGCCATTTCATGTTGATGTATATAGCCATCGGCCTTAGCAATATGAAACAATCCATCAAGCACATCTTCCAACAGGCATGTTTCGCACTCACTATCCTTACATAGATAGACGATGCGTTTGGCATAATAATCAAAGCCGGCAATATCGCCCTTGGCAAGTGAAAAAGCCTGGCTGTTTTTTTCAATTTAAAAACCTAAAAAATTACCTCTTTCAAAAATAGGTTTTGTTTAAATAAAAAAGGGGGGTTTTTATACCCAAAATGGTGGACATTTTCGTTACGGCAACCTTCCAAAATTGGGGAAAGCCCACCTTTTTGAAGGGTTCCCCCGGGGCCCCATTTTGGCAAAAAAGGTTTCCGGGCTCATTGCCCCACGCCTGTTTCCCCATCCCTTTTGGCCGGGCTTGGGTTATTTCCCGTCTTTCCAATGCGCTTTTCCGCACGCCATGGGGTTGGTTGGTTTTTGGGGTCGGGGGGCTTCCCGGGTTTCCACTTTGGGGCTAACGGGAAAAAATTTCATAAGGCCCCTGGGCAATTTACCAAAAAATTTACAGGAATGGTCCCCAAGGTTTTTTTTTCAATAATTTAAAAATTTGTTTTATTTTTCTTTTTTTTTTGAATTTTAAAACCGGGAAAAAAAAAAATAAATGGAAAACCCAAAAATTTTAAATTTAAAACCTCCAACCAACGGCCTTGATCACCCGGTTATGAAAATATTATAGCATTACAACAAGATAGTTGCAAAAAATGGCTAAAGCGCGATTTTACGCCATTTACTGTTTTGGTGCGGCTTATTGCTTGTAGCCTTTTATTGTTACCTGCCGCTTGTGGCTCAATGTATTCAGACCTTGGCGACTTGAAATCACAAAAACAACTTAAAGGTGAGCGCAGTGGCGCAGGCCCCCGCTTTGATGACAATAACCCCCATGAATGGGGCAGAGGAAAACCGGGATTATCCCACCCGGCCGGATATTTGGAAATATCGCGGAAGTGGATTGAAATGCCGAAAGCGCCAAATTTTTTGTTCTTTATTTCAAGGCAACAGAAGGCGGGACCCAAAGACAATTTTAAGGCGAATTGGCAAAAGGGCAAAAAAATTGGCGCCCCGCGGCGCTTACCTTTTATTATTTTTGCCCCGCCGGGGACGCCCGTTGGTTTATCGCTAATGTTCCCAAGGAAAAATCAGCTTTGCCGCCTGTTTTGGATATGGAGTGGAATGATAAATGTTAATCGGGGCAAATTGCGATCCTGAAAACGGTGGCGCCGGAAACGGGAAAATTTTCCTTGACATTGAAAGCGCCAGCGGCAAGCGACCCAGTCATCTAACCAAGAAGATTTTTTTTGAAGAGAATAATTTGCGCCTGTTTAAAGCCTATCCATTTTGGTTGCGCTCGGTCGCAGGACACCCCGATGAAAAATTGGCGCCCATCCTTTTACCTTCTGGCAATATACTGGAACAGGCGTCGTTCCCGGCATTGAGGGCAATGTTGATATTAATGTTTTTGCCGGCAATCGTGAACAATGGGCAAAATGGATTAGATAGCCCATTATGATTGGGTAATAAAGAAAATTAAAAAATACTGCAAAACGATAAAATTCGAAGTAATTGGAAATTGGCACAATCATTTTTTCATAACTTGACTGTTTATTTTGGTAGCGAACACCTTATGTGCATAAAATTAATGATCTGTTTTTATTGGAATAATTCCAATATACCATGATTGTGTGATGATAATTAACAGATAGTTGGGGATAAGTAATCATTATGGTTAGGGCCTTTTTTTGCCAATTATTTTTACTTCACTAAGGGCAAGTTTTTACTTTCTTTTGAAATAAGGTTTCTCCCAAGTTTGGGTCAAAGAAGTTATGGTTTAGAGTGGCCTTTAATCGGGTGGAGATTAGAGGCGCAAAACCAATTAGGAAAAAATGAAAAAGAATTTTAATGATCAACTGCGGAGGTTTTGTTTTAAAATGCCAAATGCCAAAACCCACCCTAATATTTAAGCGCCCAAAAATGGTAAGGGAGTTGTCAAAAGTTCCTTGTGGTGGGGTAATTTAAAGGAACTTTAATGGGTTGAATAGAAGCAAAGTCCAAGGGTGAGGACCATTCACCAAGAATTATTTGATGCGCAAATAGATGAAAAAGTTTTGGGCAGGGATCGTTCGCAAGCCATTTTCAACCTTACATTTGCCGATTTTTCCAAGCGGGTCATTTCCGATAATCGCTTGCAAAAAGGGCGGGAAAATTTGCAAAAAATATAAAGTTTTGATGCGGAAAAACCTTGGGCGTGCCCGGGCCAAGTCATTGCGCCGGGGTTAAACCGATTTTGGCGCAGTGCAAGGTTTAATACTTTAAACTCGTTGGTAACGCTTGCCCATGATTGCCGCCGGCCTGATTTATTCCGCCCGCAGGTTCTTGCTTTGCTTAAATTGTTTGATACGGGCGTTGTTGATTCCAAAACCCAAGGTGCTTGGGCGGGTGAAATTGGCCAAATGCAGCTTTTGCCAAAGGATTACCTTGAGCGCGGCGTTGATGGCGATGGTGATGGTAAGGTTGATTTGAGAAATAGCAGCGCCGATGCTATTATGACCGCCGCACGCATGATTAGCGAGCTTGGCTGGAAACGCGGCCAACCATGGCTTGAAGAAGTGCGGGTGACCAGCCAAAATGTACCTTGGCAAGAAGCAACGCGGCAAAACCGTAAGCCCCATTCACAATGGGCAAAATGGGGGGTTTCTGGCTTAAAAGGCCCATTGGGGCCAGATAATGAGTGCCTCCTTGTATGCCTAAGGGCGAAAGGGCCGCCTTTCTTTCCTGATAATTTTTTGTAATTGGAATAGTCCTTTTGATTACCGCGCGAACCCGTGATAACTGGTCGGTCTTCAACGAGATAAAGGCCTTGGAAAAAAATTATGGCCGGGCTGAAATTGGAAATTGATGTATTTTATCGACATTATGACGCGTAGCGAGCAAATTGTCCTATATGCACGCAGATGCTTTGGCCAACCAAGATTATTGAAAATTCTAAGGTTTAATTTATCCAGACGATGCGCTTTTAAAGTGGTCGTTTAATGTTTGTTTAAAAGTTATTCGATTAAGATAAGGCGCAAATCATTAATTAGTGCCTTGGGTCGGGGTAATAATTACTAAGCCAAATGCTGTCCAAGCATTATGTTGTGCTAAGAATTTTGCGCCATCAATACCAGCCTTTTGCATATTATCAATCGTATTATAGTCACAAAAAGCGCCAGCATTATCTTCTGAGCCATCAATACCATCGGTATCAGCGGCAAAGCCAAAGATGCCTTTGATATCTTTGGTTGAGCAAAGTGATAAAGAAATCGCATTGCATCTTTGCACTGCATAAATCCTTGGCTATGGACGTGCCCCGATAGCAATATCGCCGGTTTTTAAAAGCGATTGAATAGGCATTTTGGCAATGCGCCAGCATTTGGATCCCGCCTTCAATTGCATCTGAGAATAAGCAGATAGCCGATTTTCAAAATCTTTTGCGGCAATTATGACTGTCGGCCGAGGCAAAAAAAAATCATTGGAAGGCGTCATCATAGAAAGATCTTCATCATCACTGGAATATGTTCTATATGGCTGGGGGAATTTTTAAGATTGATATAATCGGGCTGTTCCTTGACATTATGGCACGGTGGCTGATGACAAGCGGTGTCGCCACCGGAAACTCGAACATAAGCGATATACCTTGGCAGGAAGGCAGCCTTTGGAGGCGCCGCCTTGATCTGGGAAAATGTTTGCAAGGATCATGGCGTAACGGTGCAGCCCTTGCAAAAGCTTTGTTGAGTAAAATATCATCATTATGATATGCCAAGCGGATGGTAGCAGAGCTGAGCCACCACCCAAAAAGGCAATGACAGATCACTTCATAGATTGTGACCGTTTTTGCGCGGAATAACCAAACTGGAAAGGTTTAAAAAAAAAAAAGGGGGGTTTTTTTTTATTTTTTTTAAAAAAAAAAAATTTGGCTTGGAATTTCCCCCCCGGGGTTTAAACCCCCCAAAACCCGGAAAATTTTCCTTTTCAAACCCCCGGAAAGCCAAAAAATTTTTTTTTTTTGACCCTTTATAAAGGGGGAAAAAAACCCCCCGGGGGGGAACCCGCCCGGGGGGGGTTTTTTCTTTGGGCCCCGGGTTTTTGGAAACCCCAAAAAAATTTTGGGAATTCCCCAAAACCCCCGGGTTAAAGGCCTTTTTAAACCAAAAAAACCCAAATTTTCCCGGAAAAAGCCTTTTTCCCGGGAAAAAAACCCCTGGAAAGGGAAAAATTTAAAGGTTTTAAAAAGGGAAAATTTTTTTTTAAAATTTTGGTTTTTTGGTTTCCCCCGGGGGTCCCGGGAACCCAAAAAAAAATCCCCCGGAAATTTGGGGGGGGGTTTCCGGAAAGGGGGAAAAGGGAAAAAATTTTTCCCTTTGGTTTTTTAAAAAAATTTAATTTTTCCTTTGGAAAATTTTTTGGGGGATTCCCCCCAATTTTTGGTTAAAAAACCCCCAAAAAAATAAAAATCCCAAAAACCCCAAAAAGGAAAGGGGTTTCAAAATTTTTCCCCCCTTTTTTAATTAAATTTTTTTTGGGGGGTTTTTTTTAAAAATTTAACAAAAAAATTTTTTTCCAATTTTTTTTACCAAATTTTAATTTTTTTTTTTAAAAAAACGGGTTTAAACCCAAAAACCCCTTTTAAAAGCCCTTTTGGTGGGTTTTTAAAATTTTTTTCCCAAATTTTTGGGGGAAACCCCTTTCCCCCCTTTTTCCCCCCTTTTTTGAAAGGGTAAAAAATTTAAAAAGGCCCAAAAAAAAAAGGGGGTTTACCCCCCGGGGGTTAAAAACCCCTTTTTGGAAAAAAAAATTTTTTTTGAAAAAAGGGGTTTTAATTTTCCCGGGGGAAAAAACCGGTTTTTGGTTTCCCCTTTTCCCCTTTTTTTACCCCAAAAAATTTTTTTTTCCCCCGCCTTAAAAGGGGTTTAATAAAATTTTTCCCGGTTTTTTGGTTTAAAAGGGGCGTTAAAAGGGTTTTTTAAAAAAAAAATTTTTTTTGGGGGGGAAGGGAAAATTTTTTAAAAAACCCCCCAAAAAAAATTTTTCCCCAAAAAAATTTTGGGGAAAACCGGGGTTTTTTGGGGGGGGAAAAATTGGGCCGGGGTTTGGGGGGGGCCCCGTTTGGATTAACGATTAAAAATATAATTTAAAATTTACAAAATGAAGTTTTATTTTGGAAAAGGGCAATGACAAACAACTTTTTACCCTTATAATCAATTCAATTTTTAAATTTTATTTCTTGGTAACGGTTTTGTAATGAATTTGCAAATTGCTTTTTTTGGGCAAGTTTTAGATTGTTTTTAATTTAATTTTTAAGATTTTTTCTTTATTGATCTTTTGTAAAAACTGGTTAAAACTTAGGCTTAAAACCTAGGGGGCAATTAGTGTCGCTTTTAAATACGCCTTTTACTGTCGGTAATGTTTCTATTCGTAATCGTGTTTTGGTGGCGCCAATGTCTGGGGTGTCGATTACCCTTTCGCTGCGGCGGCGGCGGGTTGGATTGAAATGGGGTGGGAATTGGCAAGCAAAGAAAGCCATTTGCGTTTGTTTCCGTGGAATTACCATGTGTGGGGCAGGGCGTGATCCCTTTATGGCAGAGGCTGCCGATGTAAATGAAGGGCCGAATATGAAATTTTGGGTCCGGCCAAAAAGAACGGGGTTATTGGGCTCGCCCTAAGAAAAGCCTGATTTTCGCGGCTTGTTGAAGCGGTTAGGGCGAAACCCCTTACGGTTAAAATGCGCCTTGGCTGGGATGAAAATAAGCCCGAATGCGCCAGCCTTTTGGGGAAAAATCTGGCGTTGTGGGTTCGGGGCGCACCGGAATGCATTTTAAAGGGAAGCGATTGGAGGCATAAAAGTGCGGGACGATAAAAACCCCTTTGTTGTTAATGGTGAGTTCCCGAAGATGCCCAAAACTGGAAATTCGGGGCGAGCTTTATGGTGGGGGGTTTTTATGGGCAGCCTTGTTTGGGGTCTTGTTGGTGGGAAGTTTGGATATTGGGGCTTATGATTAATTTGAGGATATCTTTTATTATGGGGTTTTGTGGCAAACGCATGCTGTAAACATCTTGATTGGTTATTTGGCCATAGTGGGGAAAAGGCGATGAGCGCGGTTGTACCGAGTTGAGCCAGAAAGATTCTTCTTGGCGGATATTTTAGGGGCGCAAACAAAAATAAATTTAACAGGTGGCATGAGGATAAGCTTAGGGGCAAAACTCAAAAGGATAATCTTGCGCTGGTCTGATGTTTTCCATCCTGTTTATGGTGAATTATTTTGATTTGCTGAAAGCGAGCGAGAGTTTAAAACCAGCTACAACCCGCCAAAAAGCCGTTGGCTAATTTTACCTTTGGCAGCCCTTTACCGCGATCAGGTCGGCAAACCAAAATTAAATAACAATAAATGGGGGATTTTCTTCCCCAAAAGTTTTGGCGGGTTTAAATTGTTATGTTTTGTGATTTCATTTGACCCGAATTGGGGATTTTTTTAAAACCGGCCCAAAACCCGAAAATGCCCATTTTCCGGGCGCCGGTTTTTAGTTTGGGTTCATCTTGCCCAAAAAAAACCATTTCCGGATTCGGGGGCCCAAATTGGAGGCTGGGGAGAGACCGCCGTGCCCGTTTATTTAAAGGAAAAGCCGATTGTGGGCGCTGGTTGACCCGTTTGGGGTGCCAGGGTCGCCCATTTGGCGCCCCGTCAATATTCATTTTTTAAATCACGAAAACCCAGGAAAAGGTTTTGCCGCAAATTAGATTTTGAGATTTGGGACCCACCTGCCCCGGTTTTTTGCCAATCGGAACCGTTTATTCGTTTTTTAAATTTTAAAAGCGAAGGGCAAGGGCGGAGATGGGATTACTTTCACCGCTTACGCCCGGTATTCGTTTTCCAGGGCAGGGGCATTTGGCATTGCCAATGGAATTTTGTGTTGAAGATAATGGCGCGGGCGTTCCAGAAGATATTATGCCGCATCTCTTTGACCCCTTTATTACCAGTAAGGTGAATGGCTCTGGCCTTGGCCTTGCACTGGTTGCCAAGGTTGTTAATGATCATGGCGGGGTGATTGAATGTGATTCAGAACCTTTGCGCACGGTGTTTCGAGTTTTAATGCCGATGTGGCGACCCGAAGATGCTGAGATGGATGATATAAGGGCTGATGATAAAGCGCAAAGTGTTGAGCAGGAGATTGGGAAATGAGTAAGGGGACAATTCTCGTTGCTGATGATGATGCAGCCATTCGCACCGGTATTAAATCAGGGGCTATCGCGTGCCGGCTATGATGTCAAAGTGAGCCCAAATGCTGCCACCCTTTGGCGTTGGATTGCTAGCGGTGAGGGCGATCTTGTTGTAACCGATGTGGTGATGCCCGATGAAAATGCTTTTGATTTCTTACCGCGCATAAAAAAAATCCGATCCGATATGCCAATTATTGCCCGGAGTCAAAAATACTTTTTTATGACGGCGAAACGTTGGAAGCGGGCGCCTTGGAATTTGCCGTTAAAGCCATTTGATTTAAGTGAGTTAATCGCCATTGTTGGCCGCGCCATGGCAGAGCCGAAAAAACAGGCGGGCGCTGAAAAAAATGACGATGTTGGCGACACGATGCCCTTGGTCGGTCGCTCGCCCTTATGCAAGATATTTTGGCTTCGCCCTTCCGATGGCAGACAGATTTTCAGGTAAATCACCGGAATTAAACGGGGCAAAGGAATTGGTGGCGGCTTTTGGTAATGAATATGGCCGGCGTAAAAAAGGGCCTTTTGTTGCGATTAATATGGCGGCAATTCCAAAGGATTTAATTGAATCTGAGCTATTTCCCGGAAAAAGGGGAACGGGCCCAAACGCGACGCGGCCGGTCGGAAAAGCTTAAAAGGTAACACTTTTTCTTGAAAATTTGGGATATGGATGGATGCGCAAACAAGATTGTTGCGTGTTTTGCAGCAAGGCGAATATATGACCGTTGGTGGGCGCACGCCGATTAAAACCGATGTGCGTATTGTGGCGGCAACCAATAAGGATTTGCGGTTATTGATTAATCAAGGTTTTTTTCGGGAGGACCTTTATTATCGCTTAAATGTTGTGCCATTGCGATTGCCGGCACTTCGTGAGCGCGTTGAGGATATTCCAGACCTCGTGCGCCTTTTCCCAAAAAGCCGAAGTTAAATGGTTTAAAATAATTACCAATGAGGGGCTTGAACCTCGGTTATAATTGGCCGAATGGCGGAGCTTGAAAAATTTGGCGCCGTTTGGCTTTAACCTGGGAAGAAAGCGATCAACCGGGATTGATTGAAGCAGAAATTAAACCAGATCGGCAAAAAGATGCCATGCTTGGCGGTGAAACGGCACTACTTGAGACTATTACGATTGCACAAGCGGTGGAATTTAATATGCAACGCTATTTTGCGTCTTTTGGCAATGATTTGCCCCCAGAAGGTGTCTACTCCGGGTTTTCTTAAGGGAAATCCACCATTTTAGCTTTTTCTTAAACAAGGCAACCACCGGCAATAAACTAAAAGCTGGTTAATTATTTTGGTTAATTCCGGCAATACCAATTACCCGAAAAAAATTCCGGGATCCTAAAAAAAAAAAAAAAAAAAAAAAAAAAAAAAAAAAAAAAAAATTTTTTTTTTTTTTTTTTTTTTTTTTTTTTTTTTTTTTTTTCAAGGGGGGGAAAAAATTTTTGGCAAAATTCTTTTCAAAATTTGATGTGAGGAAAAAATTTTGGGTTTGCAAAAATATATGCCCCCGGAAAACCGTGTGGGGGGCGGGAACCAAATGTTTGCTTAATTTTAATCAATTTTGGGAATTTATTTCCCTTAAAGTTGGCCCTTGGGTTTCCCACCCAAAGCCTTAATTTAGAAAAAGGGTTTTTTTTAAAAAAAGGGGCCCCAAAAATTTAAGGGGTTAAAATCCTTTTTTTTTAAAAATTTTTGGGGGAATTGGGAAAAATCCCGGCCGGGGAAGGGGTTTTAAAAAATTTCCGGGGGGGCCCCGTTTTTCGGGAAAAGGGGGGTTTTTTAGGGTCACCTTTTAAAAAGAAAAAAAATTTTTTTAAAAAAAAAAAAAATTTGCCCCCCTTGGGTTGGGCCCCCAAAAAAAAGGGGAAAAGGCCCTTTTTAAAACCCCGGGTGGAAAAAATTTTGGGGAAAAAAAATTTTTTTGCCCTTTTAAAATTGGGAGGGGTTTTTTTGGGTAAAATTTCTCGGGGTTTTGTGGGGTTTTTAAAATTAAACATTTTTTTATTTTTTTTGGGGAACCCAAGGGGAGGCACCAAAAAAAAGGGGGCTAAAAGGGAAAATTTTTAAACGCGCGATCCTGTATTTTGGGAATTCCCCCAAAAGAGCGCCAGAAGAAAAGGCAGGGATTTTTTTAAACCCGGGGAAAAACCAAATTCCAAAAGTCCTTGATGACAGCTGTTGTTAAAAATTCCGGTCTGGAGGGCTATTCTTGTTGTTTCTGCAGCAGATGGCCCAATGCCGCAGACCCGCGAGCACATTCTTCTTGCGCGTCAGGTTGGTGTTCCTGCGATCGTGGTTTTCCTTAATAAGGTCGATCAGGTTGATGATGAAGAGCTTCTTGAGCTTGTTGAGTTGGAAGTTCGTGAGCTTCTTTCAAAATATGATTTCCCAGGCGATGAGATTCCTATCGTTAATGGTTCAGCTCTTGCAGCGCTTGAAGATAGCAACAAAACCATTGGTGAAGATGCAATCCGTCTTCTCATGAGTGAAGTTGATGCTTATATTCCAACTCCAGAGCGTCCAATTGATCAGCCTTTCTTGATGCCAATTGAAGACGTGTTCTCCATTTCAGGTCGTGGTACTGTTGTGACTGGCCGTGTTGAGCGTGGTGTTGTCAAGGTTGGTGAAGAAGTTGAAATTATCGGCATTCGTCCAACTTCAAAAACCACTGTTACCGGTGTTGAAATGTTCCGCAAGCTTCTTGATCAAGGTTTGGCTGGCGATAACATTGGTGCATTGCTTCGCGGTGTTGATCGTGAAGGCATTGAGCGTGGTCAGATCTTGGCAAAGCCAGGTTCAGTAACTCCACATACGAAATTCCAAGCTGAGGCTTATATTTTGACAAAAGAAGAAGGTGGTCGCCATACCCCATTCTTCACAAATTATCGCCCACAATTCTATTTCCGTACCACAGACGTTACAGGTATTGTAACGCTTCCAGAAGGTACAGAAATGGTTATGCCTGGTGATAATATTTCCGTGAATGTAGCATTGATCGTTCCGATTGCGATGGAAGAAAAGCTTCGTTTCGCTATTCGTGAAGGTGGTCGTACCGTTGGTGCGGGCGTCGTTGCAAAAATCATTGAATAGTTGAAAAAAACATTTGCTATGTGGAGAGAATCAATCTATTGACCTCCACACAGTTTAAGAGTTTGATCATTAAATGATCATAGGGGTATAGCTCAGTTGGTAGAGCGACGGTCTCCAAAACCGTAGGCCGCGGGTTCGAACCCTGCTGCCCCTGCCAGATTAACCCGGACAATTAGTCCGGGTTTTTTTTATCTAAATTTTGGAAGGCTTTTCGTAGTCGTCAAGACTTCAGTGCGCTGCCAAGGGGAGGGCTTTGCGGGTTTAACTTTATTTTTTAAATGTTATGGTTTAGACTAATTGGGGTTCAGTCATCTCTTTATCGTGAAACCTCTTCGACGCATTATATTTATATCTTTTATTGATTTGATTAACGGGTTTCTAATAGACGTTTTAGTGTGTGCGGTGCGAGATGGGTTTTTTGGGGCGGGGCTTCAAACATAGGATGATCCGTGCAGCGGTTTTAGTGTCGCTTTCATTTAGTCAAGCTTGTAGAGTATATTATGGGAATGTAGGTTGGCGCCTTTTGTTGACTTCACGGTTAAATGATAACTTATCGACGGTGGATAAAATGCGGTTTTCTTCCATCCTGTTGCGTTTTGTTTTTTTTTCCGCAATTTTAAAATTTCCTTTATTAAAATTTCCTAAACCAGCCGGGCTTAAACTTTCCTCTTTTTGTGTTTGTGGATTTATTATTTGTTTTAATTTGGTTCTTTTTCTTTTTTGGGGGGATAATGGATCCAAGACAAACCCAACTTTTTTGGGCGTTGCAAAGGGCAGGAACCCAAGCGCGAAAACCGGTATTTCTACTTCATGGTTTTGTTGGTGGTATTGTCGCTTTTTATTTTTTAATTGTGATTTTTGTTTTTCACGGTGAAAGTTGGGGAGGCTTTTAGTGATTTGATTAAATCTTTTATGGGTTAGGGTGAGGTTTTATGGCTGTGGCAGCTCGTTGGTATATTGTTCAGGCTTATTCGAATTTTGAGAAAAAGGTTGCGGAAGCAATTGAAAAAGAGGCTGAACTTAAAGGGCTAACTCATTTAATTGAGCAGATTACCGTTCCTGTGGAAAAGTTTGTTGAAATTCGCCGTGGGCGTAAGGTTGAGTCTGAACGCAAGTTCTTCCAGGTTATGTTCTGATACGTGCCCATTTGACCGATGATTTGTTCCATTTGATCAAGAATACGCCGCGCGTCACTGGATTTTTAGGGTCTGATTCAAAACCAGTGCCGATTTCAGATCGCGAAGCTGAGCAAATTTTAGTTCAGGTTCAACAGCATATTGAAAAGCCGAAATCATCGTTGCGTTTTGAAGTTGGTGAGCAAGTTCGTGTGTCTGATGGGCCTTTTGGTTTCCTTTTAATGGTATTTTCAGGGGGAAGGAAGAGCCTGCGCCAAGGTGGAGGTATCTATTTTGGGCGTGTTACCCGGTTAGAGCGGAATATGACGTTGGCCTTTGTTTTAAAAAGCTATTGAAGAATCGCTCTTTGTAGTGATGAAGCGCGAAAGTGTTTTGAATTGAGTGCCAAAAATGCACTTTAAAAAATCAACATAGAAATATGTTGTGGCGGAAGAAGGGAAGTGCTTTAGCCGGCATTTTGTTTTGCACCGCCAACTGCGTGCCGAAATCGTTTCGGTTTGGTTCCGTGTGTAACGGATAATTTTAAAAAGGCAGGTGGTAGCTGGCCGAGCAGGCCAGGCCTGGTTAAAGCCAGAGGTTCGGCGGTCCTTTGCCGCCAATCGGCCCCGCCTTTCAGGTGGTATTATTATTTGGAATTCTGTAAGGGAAACGCCAACACAGGATATGGAAAAAGGTTCTCCAATTCCGGTTTTGATCACTTATTATCAAGATAAGTCATTCACTTTCGCATTGAAGACGCCACCTGTTAGCTATTTCATTAAGAAGGAAGCTAATTTGAAATCAGGTTCGAAAGAGCCAGGTAAGATTTCTGCAGGTACCATTAGTCGCGATAAGGTTCGCGTTATTGCTGAGGCCAAAATGAAGGACCTCAACGCAAATGACATTGAAGCTGCTATGCGTATGGTTGAAGGTTCCGCCTGTTCAATGGGTAATTGGGTGGTGGGTTCATAAGATGGCAAAAGATTTCCAAAGAATGAAAAAATCCGGTGAGGGGTGGGCGCTGATAAGGGCTTTATGGGTTTAACGAGTTTGTTTTGTTCTTGAACGCGCCGTTGTTGGGTTCAGAAACAAGGAAGCCCAAGAATCTTGGGTTGATCCTCGTTGGGACCAATTGTGGCGTTGTCAAGGCCTTGGTACAGGTCGTACAGTTCGCGTTGCTGTTTTTGCCGTTGGGATAAGGCTGAAGAAGCTTGGCGCTGCGGGCGAATCGTCGGTGCGGAAGATCTTTTAGGCCAATCAATGCTGGTTATTGATTTTTGACCGTTGTATCGCAACCCCGATATGGATGCCACCTTGTTGGTCGTCTAGGTAAGGGCTTTCCACGCGGAATGACCAACCCAAAGTTGGCACAGTTACTCCAGATGTCGCAGCTGCTGTAAAGGCATCAAAGGGCGGCGCTGTTGAATTTCGCGTTGAAAAAAGCCGCCATTGTGACGGCAGGTTTGGAAGGCTTTTGGGATCAAAATCGTTGAAACATCCCTTTGCTTTGGCTGATGCGGACCGGCCAAAGCCAGCTGGCCTTCGGTGAGTTGAGGCGCGTTGCGGTTTCATCTACTATGGGTGTTGGTGTTAAGGTTGATCCTGCGGCAGTTCGTCCAGCGTCTTAATCTTAATTTAACAAAAAAGGCCTGCTGAATGGTTTCCGGGCGCTTGGGGGGGGGGGGGGGGGGGGGGGGAAAAAAAAAAAAAAAAAAAAAAAAAAAAAAATGCAATGGCCCAAAAATGAATTAAGGCTTTCAATTCGCCAATGGGTTGAATGGGTGGTTTAAGTGGAAAGAATTTAAATAAATCTTTGGTGATGGGTTTTAATTTATTTTGCTAGGTAATTTTGTTTAATTTGAATTGGTTCCGAATTTTTTAATTGCGTTATTCGTGGCAAAGGCTTAAGTTTTCTTGGTCATAAATTAGGTTAGGTTGCCTATATGGCTTGGCTGAAGATTAACCTGCGTTCAAGCTCGTGGGTGCTTTTGAACAATCAATGCCGAAAATTGGTTTGGGTGTTGAAAGTTGCCATTGTTGGTGCTAAGGAAAGGGTATCCGGCGATGGCAAACAAATTTGGACGTTAAACCCGTTCGCGCGCCTTAAGGCCATCCGGCGCCTGGTTAACCGTTTGACGCCGGAACCGGATTTTGGTGAGTTGTTCAAATTTGGTGATGCAACCGGAAAATCCGCGGTTATCCTTTCAAGCCAGTGATAGGCAGGGACTGCCTAGCGTCGTTGAGCGCCCTACTATTTGGTGAATTGATCCGCGGCAGTTGGTGCTTCTTTTTTTAGCAAAGGTCCAATGCCCGCCGGGCTTTTTTTTGTCGCAGTTGGGTTCCTCAATCTTTTTTAAGGTTGATCAGTTATTGAAGAATTTTAAATTGATTGGAATTCTGAATTTTCAATAAGATTTCGATGATTTTCGTTATTTAGCTTGCCATATCCTGCTAAAGAATTGAGGAAGTCAACCTGTCTTTGTGGGAAGATTATCTTATATTCAACCGGCAAATTTTGATAGCTTTAGAAATTGAAGATTTCTTAAAGGTTGGACCGGTTCTTGTTTTTGATATGTTATAAGGTTGGTTGAAGAAGGTATGGGCGGTCCTCAACCACTGTTACGCGTGGAAAGTCCCAAGGTTGAAAGGTTATTGGAGGGAGGAAAGGGCAAGCCGGGTTTTGATCTAAGGCTACGTGGGATCTTGCAAAGCCGGTTTCGTAAACCCATCAAATTCCAGCTGGCTTACATTTTACGAAAGGAAAGCGGTTTATAATTCCAAAGCCTCCAAATTCTTCCAACGAACGAACGGAGATGCTTTGGAGGCAAATGGTTTTGCTTGAATTTTCCGTAATTACCCAGGTTGTGGTTTGGAAAGAATGCCAATTGGTATTCGTGAAGGTGGTCGTACCGTTTGGGTGGGGCGTTCAAAATTAAACCGCGGGAGGGAACGGCCCCGTTTGGTTTTTGATCAAAGCCAGGCCCGTTTAGAGCGACGGTTCTAAAACTGTTGGCCGCGGGTTCGAACCTCGTTCCCTCAAAAAAGGTTTGCCAAATGTTCTGGCTTTTTTATTTTATTTTATGGCCCATTGCATTGCAGTGTTAAACACGGCATTAAAAAACATGCATTGATGTTCTAGAGCGCATGATCGATTGGAATCGGATCGGCGCTCTAACCATTTTTTCAGAGCGTTTTTTATCCAAAAGCCGCTTCACACTTTTCGGGAAAAACGCTCTTAAGCTGTGACTTAACTTGGGAAATTGGGCGGCTGTTATTTTTGCGTTATGTCAATATTAAAAATGCTTTTAACCGGCACGTTCCTTGGGTGAGCTTAATGAGTTTAAAAAATTAGGCTTTGTTGGTTACAAATATGCAATAAATTTCTTTTAATAGAGGTATTGGTGGTTTTCTTTATGTTACATAAATTTGCGTTTCACTTGTGGTAGTTCGATTGAAGTTTGTTTTTTTCTTGCAATTTTAAAATAATTAACTATTATGTCGTTTACTGGGCGCGTTGTTTTTTTGCGTCTTAAATTATGGGATTATCATTGATTGCCATTTAAGTTTATATCTGTTTTAATTTGGTTCTTTCTGAGTCTCTTTTGTTGAGTAGGGCTATCAATGGCATCCAAGACAAACCCAATCACTTTTTTGGGCGTTCCCAGTTCTAAAGGACCTCCAAGGGTCGGAGAAGTTATTTCACCATCAAGGGTGTTGGTGATTTGTTTAGCTTCCTTTTATTTTTAATTGTGGATTTTTTGTTTAAGAAACGGTGGAATATAGGTGTTGGGCTTGTTAATGATTTAATTAAGTCTTTAAGGGTTAGGTGGAGGTTTAGCTGTAGAGCTGCGTTTATTATTCAAGCTTATTCAAATTTTGAGAAAAAGGTTGCGAAGCAAATCAAAGGAAGCTGATCCTAAAGGTTTAACGCACCTTTGTAATTGAGCAATTACCGTTCCTGCAGAAAGTTTGTTGAAATTCGTCGTGGGCAAGTTGATCTGAGCGTAAATTTTCCCAGGTTATGTTCTTATTCGCGCCATTAACCGGATGATCTTGTTTCATTTGATCAAGAATACGCAGGTACTGGTTTTAGGGTCTGATTCAAAACCAGTGCCGATTTCAGATCGCGAAGCTGAGCAAATTTTAGTTCAGGTTCAAGAGCATATTGAAAAGCCGAAATCATCGTTGCGTTTTGAAGTTGGTGAGCAAGTTCGTGTGTCTGATGGGCCTTTTGCTTCCTTTAATGGTATTGTTCAGGAAGTGGAAGAAGAGCGCTCGCGCTTGAAGGTGGAGGTATCTATTTTTGGGCGTGCTACTCCGGTAGAGCTTGAATATGATCAAGTTGAAAAGCTTTAAGTTTTAAAAGCTATTGAAGAATCGCTCTTTGTAGTGATGAAGCGCGAAAGTGTTTTGAATTGAGTGCCAAAAATGCACTTTAAAAAATCAACATAGAAATATGTTGTGGCGGAAGAAGGGAAGTGCTTTAGCCGGCATTTTGTTTTGCACCGCCAACTGCGTGCCTGAAGGATTTTCGGTTTGTCTCGTGTAATTACGGATAATTTTAAAAAGGCAGATGTGTAGCTGGCAAAAGAGCAGTGCAGCCAAGTTGCAGGTGCCAGCAGGTTCGGCGAATCCTTCGCCGCCAATCGGCCCCGCTCTTGGTCAGCGTGGTATTAATATTATGGAATTCTGTAAGGCGTTTAACGCGTCAACACAGGATATGGAAAAAGGTTCTCCAATTCCGGTTTTGATCACTTATTATCAAGATAAGTCATTCACTTTCGCATTGAAACTCTCCAGTTAGGCTATTTCATCTAAGAAGAAGCTAATTTGAAATCAGGTTCGAAAGAGCCAGGTAAGATTTCTGCAGGTACCATTAGTCGCGATAAGGTTCGCGTTATTGCTGAGGCCAAAATGAAGGACCTCAACGCAAATGACATTGAAGCTGCTATGCGTATGGTTGAAGGTTCCGCCCGTTCAATGGGTATTGAAGTGGTGGGTTCATAAGATGGCAAAGATTTCTAAGAGAATGAAAAAAATCCGTGAGGGTGTAAGCGCTGATAAGCTTTATGGGCTTAACGATGCTATTGCTCTTGTTCGTGAACGCGCCGTTGCTAAGTTCGATGAAACAATTGAAGTTTCAATGAATCTTGGTGTTGATCCTCGTCATGCGGACCAAATGGTTCGTGGCGTTGTCAATTTGCCAAATGGTACAGGTCGTACAGTTCGCGTTGCTGTTTTTGCTCGTGGCGATAAGGCTGAAGAAGCTAAGGCTGCTGGTGCAGATATCGTCGGTGCGGAAGATCTTTATGAAGCAATCAATGCTGGTAATATTGATTTTGACCGTTGTATCGCAACCCCTGATATGATGCCACTTGTTGGTCGTCTAGGTAAGGTGCTTGGTCCACGCGGAATGATGCCAAATCCTAAAGTTGGCACAGTTACTCCAGATGTCGCAGCTGCTGTAAAGGCATCAAAGGGCGGCGCTGTTGAATTTCGCGTTGAAAAAGCCGGTATTGTGCATGCATTGGTAAGGCTTCTTTTGGTGATCAAAAAATCGCTGAAAATATCCTTGCTTTTGCTGATGCGGTTATCAAGGCAAAGCCAGCTGGCTCAAAAGGTGAGTATGTGAGGCGCGTTGCGGTTTCATCTACTATGGGTGTTGGTGTTAAGGTTGATCCTGCGGCAGTTCGTCCAGCGTCTTAATCTTAATTTACGCTAAAAAAAGCGCTCGCTGAATGTTTCGGCGGGCGCTTTTTGTTTGCAAGTCGCAATGTGAGGGTTTAACCTCCAATTTTGGCGCGATCTGTACAGCATCATTTGAATTGAATTATTTTAATAAATTGTAACCTTAGACTTGCAATTTTTACATTAAAGATATAAATGACCAATGTTGATCGACTGATTTTTAAGAATCAGGCGGCCATATCTGCTTTTAGTAGATAGTTAGGAGAAGTCCTAGCACATCCTGTCCGAGATTGTGGGTGGTGTAAGATTTATCTTATAGCTTAATCCGTAAAGCCTACATGAGACTGGGTTAGTAAAACTTTTTGATGGATTTTTCTGATTAGAAAGTTTGAACCAGAGTTGCCTTTGATTATTTTGATGATTGTTAAGATTTAACGGTTGTTGAGATATGATTAAGGGGACAGGATCCTCGATAGTCACGTGATTATCATGTGGCAAAGGCAACCCGATGGAATTGCAAAAGGTGTAATTCCGTTAATTGGAGAGAGACAGTGGAAAAAGCGGAAAAACGCGAATTTGTCACATGGCTCAATGGGACTTTTAAAGAGTCCGGTTCTGTCGTAGTGGCCCACTATTCCGGTCTCACTGTTGCGCAAATTAATGATCTTCGTACGAAGATGCGCGCAGCAGGTGGTTCCGTTAAAGTCGCGAAAAACCGCCTTGCCAAAATCGCTCTTCAGGGCACTGAATCGGAAGCTATTGCTGGTTTGTTCACTGGGCAAACTGTTATTGCTTATGCTTCTGATCCAATTACAGCACCTAAGGTTGCTGTAGATTTTGCTAAAACGAATGCCAAATTGGTTATTCTTGGTGGTGCAATGGGTTCGGCAACCCTCGATGCTGATGGTGTGAAGTCTTTGGCTTCCTTGCCTTCACTCGACGAGTTGCGCGGCAAGTTGGTTGGTATGATTTCAACTCCAGCTACCCGTATCGCATTGGTTACACAAGCGCCTGCAGCACAGCTTGCGCGCGTCGTTGGTGCATATGCTCAGAAGAACGAGGCGGCTTAAGGCCGTTTCTCGCTGTCAATAGTTCAAATTTTTTAATTAGTTAGGAATATAAAATGGCTGATCTTAAAAAGATCGTTGAAGAACTTTCAGCTTTAACTGTAATGGAAGCCGCTGAGCTTTCAAAGATGCTTGAAGAGACATGGGGCGTTTCAGCTGCTGCGCCTGTGGCTGTTGCTGCTGTTGCTGGTGGCGGCGCTGCTGCTGCTGAAGAAGAAAAGACCGAATTCGACGTTATTCTCGTTGATGGTGGTGCGCAGAAGATCAATGTGATTAAGGAAGTTCGCGGTCTTACAGGTCTTGGTCTTAAAGAAGCAAAAGATCTTGTTGATGGTGCTCCTAAGCCTGTTAAAGAAAGGCGTTTCTAAGGATGAAGCTGAAAAAGTTAAGGCAACACTTGAAGCTGCTGGCGCCAAGGTTGAGCTTAAATAATATATTTATGCCGGCGGGGTGACTCGCCGGTTTATTTATGTAATGGAAAAACCCTTTTCCTGACGGTTGGGGCGGCCGTCAGGAAACGGGTTTAACCTGTTAAAGGATCCAATTTATTGAACGGTTGCATTGTTTAAATTTTGGATTAATATTCTGGGCATATTTTACCGGTTGAATGGGTGAAAATGCCGATCGGTGTGGCACTATTATCTTGGTGATGTGGTGCAATGGAAGCAGCTTCAAAGGTGTGGCCGCCAATGAAGCAAAGATCGAGGAGCGACGATGGCTCAGACCCTATCATTCAACGGTCGTAAGCGCGTACGCAAATTTTTTGGTAGAATCCCGGAAGTAGCTGAGATGCCGAACCTTATTGAGGTTCAAAAGTCATCATATGATCAGTTCCTTATGGTTGATGAACCAAAGGGTGGGCGTGCAGATGAGGGCTTACAGGCGGTATTCAAATCAGTCTTTCCGATGACGGACTTTGCGGGCGCTTCAATGCTCGAATTTGTTCGTTATGAATTTGAAGCGCCTAAGTTCGATGTCGAAGAATGCCGTCAACGTGATTTAACTTATGCAGCGCCTCTCAAGGTTACGTTGCGTTTAATCGTGTTTGATATTGATGAAGATACTGGCTCTAAATCCATTAAGGATATTAAAGAGCAGGATGTCTATATGGGCGATATGCCACTGATGACCGATAACGGTACTTTTATCGTTAATGGTACAGAGCGCGTTATTGTATCGCAAATGCACCGTTCGCCTGGTGTGTTTTTTGATCATGATAAAGGTAAATCTCATTCATCCGGCAAATTGTTATTTGCCGCGGTGATACCCTTATCGTTTCGGCTCGATATTGAATTTGATGCTGGCGATTGATTTACACTCGTATAGATCGTCGTCGTAAATTGCCAGTCACCAGCTTGCTAAGGCTTTGGGCTGGATGGCGAAATTCTTCACCATTATATGATACATTATGCCGTGGCGAAGAATGGCGTATTCTTTCGGTTGATCGCTTTGGTGCGTTTGTTGCAGATTTGATCGATGCTGATACGGGTGAGGTTAGAAGCGAAGCTCGGTTAACAACACGTGTTGGAAGCAATTATTGAAAATGGCCCCTTAAAGCGTTAAACCAATGAGATCTTTTTAGGTTCTTATCTTGCTGAAGATATCGTTAATTATTCGACAGGCGAGATTTTCCTTGAAGCAGGCGATGAACTGGACGAAAAGACTTTAAAGATTCTTATCGATACAGGCGAAAACGAAATCAATATTCTTGACATTGATCACGTTAATGTTGGTGCCTATTACCATGCAATTTGTCGCAAAAAAATAGCCGTCAAGTGCATTGTTTGATATTTATCGTGTTATGCGTCCAGGTGAGCCGCCGACATTAGAAACGGCTGAAGCAATGTTTGAATCAGCTGTGGAGAGTTATGATTTATCGGCTTGGTTGCGTTAAGATGAATATGCGTCTTCGCTTGACCGCCGATACGTCTGCGTTCTGCAAAGAAGATATTGTTGCAGTATTGAAGATGTTAGTCGAATTGCGCGATGGTCGTGGAGATTGATGATATCGATAATCTTGGCAGACGTGTGCGCTCGGCGGTTGATGGAAAATCAATATCGCGTTGGCTTGCTGCGTATGGAGCGCGCTATTAAAGAGCGTATGTCTTCGGTTGAAATCGATACGGTTATGCCGCAAGATTTGATCACTAATGCCAAGCCAGCCGCCGCTGCGGTACGTGAATTTTTGGCTCTTCTCAGCTTTCACAATTTATGGATCAGACCAATCCTTTGTCTGAAATTACCCATAAGCGCCGCATGTCGGCTTTGGGGCCTGGCGGTTTAACGCGTGAGCGTGCGGGCTTTGAAGTTCGTGACGTTCATCCAACCCATTATGGTCGTATCTGCCCTATTGAAACGCCAGAAGGCCCCAATATCGGTCTTATCAATTCCTTGGCAACTTTTGCCCGCGTTAATAAATATGGCTTTATTGAAAGTCCATATCGTAAAATTATCGAGGTGCAAAACTGACGTTGTTATCTTTCAGCGATGAGAAGTCCAGCAGATTATCGCCAGGCCAATTCGCTGATGGAAGGCGCTTTACGAAGAATTTGTGCATGTCGTCAGCAACGAAGTTCTTATGGCGCCTAAAGACCATATTGACTTGATGGATGTGTCACCTAAGCAGCTTGTTTCGGTTGCCGCAGCGCTTATCCCATTCTTGGAAAACGATGACGCTAACCGCGCTTTGATGGGTTCCAACATGCAGCGTCAGGCCGTTCCTTTGGTGCGCTCTCAGGCCCATGTTGGTACTGGCGGAGGCGTTCCCGTGATCTGGCGCGCATTGTTGCAACGCCAGGTATTGCTGACCGTGATGCGACCCGTGTGGTTATTCGCGCGATGGAAGATTTGGACCCAACAAAGTCTGGTGTTGATATTTATCGTCTGCATAAATTCCAGCGTTCCAACCAGTCGACCTGTATTAATCAGCGTCCCTTGGTGACCGTTGGTGATCGCATTGAAAAAGGCGATATTATTGCCGATGGTCCGTCAACTGATCTTGGTGATTTGGCTCTTGGCCGTAACGTGCTTGTGGCGTTTATGCCTTGGAACGGATATAATTACGAAGATTCAATTCTTCTTTCTGAGCGTATTGTTGCCGATGACGTCTTTACTTCAATCCATATTGAAGAATTTGAAGTCGCTGCTCGTGATACTAAGCTTGGGCCAGAAGAAATTACCCGCGATATTCCTAATGTTTCTGAAGAAGCATTAAAGAATCTCGACGAAGCCGGTATTGTCTATATTGGTGCGGAGGTTCAGCCGGGCGATATTCTTGTTGGTAAGATTACGCCTAAGGGTGAAAGCCCAATGACGCCAGAGGAAAAATTGCTTCGTGCAATTTTTGGCGAAAAGGCATCGGATGTTCGTGATACATCAATGAGAATGTCACCTGGAACCTTTGGTACGGTTGTTGAAGTTCGCGTTTTCAACCGTCATGGTGTTGAAAAAGATGAACGTGCAATGGCGATTGAACGGGAAGAAATTGAAAGTCTTGCAAAAGACCGCGATGACGAACAATCAATTCTTGATCGTAGCGTATATGCGCGTCTTGTTGATCTTTTGACTGGCCGTGTTGCGATTGCAGGACCAAAAGGCTTCAAAAAAGGTACCACTCTTGATGAAAAGATCATGAATGAGTATCCACGTTCGCAATGGTGGCAATTTGCTGTTGAAGATGAAAAGCTTCAAAGTGAATTGGAAGCTATGCGTACCCAATATTGACGACTCTAAAAAGCGCCTTGAACAACGCTTTATGGATAAGGTTGAAAAGGTACAGCGCGGCGATGAAATGCTACCAGGTGTCATGAAAATGGTTAAGGTTTTTGTTGCGGTTAAGCGCAAAATCCAACCAGGTGACAAAATGGCCGGTCGTCACGGTAATAAGGGTGTGGTTTCCCGCATTCTTCCCGTTGAAGATATGCCATTCTTGGAAGATGGTACGCATGTAGACATCGTGCTTAACCCGCTTGGTGTGCCAAGTCGTATGAATGTTGGTCAGATTCTTGAAACGCACCTTGGTTGGGCTTGTGCTGGAATGGGCAAGCAGATCGGGGATATGCTTGAAGTCTATAAGCAGTCAGGCGATGTAACGCCGTTGCGTCAGCGTATTGAAGCTATCATTCCTGATAATGATCGTAATGAGCCAGTGCGTCATTATGATGAGGACAGTGTTGTACGGCTAGCTGAGCAGATGAAGCATGGTGTTTGTATTGCAACACCCGTCTTTGATGGTGCGCATGAGCCAGATATTAATGACGCGCTTGAGCAAGCGGGTCTTTCTACCTCTGGTCAGGTTAGGCTTTATGATGGCCGTACGGGTGAATATTTTGATCGCCCAGTTACAGTTGGCTATATTTATATGCTTAAACTACATCACTTGGTTGACGACAAGATCCATGCTCGTTCTATCGGTCCTTACTCGCTTGTTACCCAGCAACCGCTTGGTGGTAAAGCGCAGTTTGGTGGTCAGCGTTTCGGTGAAATGGAGGTCTGGGCTTTGGAAGCTTATGGTGCCGCTTATACTTTGCAAGAAATGCTTACCGTGAAGTCCGATGACGTTGCAGGACGTACCAAGGTTTATGAAGCCATTGTTCGTGGTGATGATACGTTTGAAGCCGGCATTCCGGAAAGCTTCAACGTTCTTGTCAAAGAAATGCGCTCATTGGGCCTTGATGTTTGAACTTGACAACACCAGTGAGCTCATTGCTGCACAAAATGCTCTGCCCGATGCGGCCGAATAATATGCCGAAAATGAAGATCATGCCAGTTTTTTGGCGTGATCTTTGCCTGTCTTATCTAGCTGCTTTAGCTTAAAACGGGCAAAATCAGGATTTTTCCGATCTAAATTATTCCTGTTTAAAACCGATTTTTATTGAGATGACGGATCGCTCATCACAGCAGGCTCTCATTTGAAGAGTCTTAAGGAGAACGGCATGAACCAAGAGGTCATGAATCTTTTCAATCCTCAGACGACAGCGCAGACATTCGATTCTATTCGGATTTCCATTGCGAGCCCTGAGAAGATTCTGTCCTGGTCTTATGGCGAGATCAAAAAGCCAGAGACCATTAACTACCGCACGTTCAAACCCGAACGCGACGGTCTTTTCTGCGCCCGTATTTTTGGCCCGATCAAGGATTATGAATGTCTTTGCGGCAAATATAAGCGTATGAAATATAAGGGCATTATTTGTGAAAAATGCGGCGTTGAAGTAACACTGTCGCGTGTTCGTCGTGAACGCATGGGCCATATCGAGCTTGCAGCTCCTGTTGCTCATATTTGGTTTTTAAAATCATTGCCAAGCCGCATTGGCACTTTGCTCGATATGCCATTAAAGGATATTGAGCGTGTTTTATATTTTGAAAACTACATCGTCACCGAAACCGGTCTTACTTCATTGAAGCAACATCAATTGCTTTCAGAAGAAGAATATATGTTGGCCGTTGATGAATTTGGTGAAGACCAATTCACCGCTTTAATTGGTGCTGAAGCTATTTATGAGCTTTTGGCATCGATGGAGCTTGAAAAAATTGCTGGTGATTTACGTGCTGAATTTGCTGAAACAACCTCTGAATTAAAACAAAAGAAGTTATTGAAGCGCTCGAAAATCGTGGAAAACTTCCTTGAATCGGGTAATCGTCCAGAGTGGATGATTATGAAAATTGTTCCGGTTATTCCACCAGATTTGCGCCCCTTGGTGCCGCTGGATGGTGGTCGTTTTGCAACGTCCGATTTGAATGATCTCTATCGCCGTGTCATCAATCGTAACAACCGCTTGAAGCGTTTGATCGAATTGCGTGCGCCTGGTATCATTATCCGTAACGAAAAGCGTATGCTTCAAGAAGCTGTGGATGCCTTGTTTGACAATGGTCGCCGTGGCCGTGTTATTACGGGCGCCAATAAGCGCCCATTGAAGTCGCTTTCCGATATGCTTAAGGGTAAGCAAGGGCGTTTCCGCCAAAACTTGCTTGGTAAGCGCGTTGATTATTCAGGTCGTTCGGTTATTGTGACTGGGCCTGAACTTAAACTGCATCAATGTGGTTTGCCTAAAAAAATGGCGCTGGAATTGTTCAAGCCATTTATCTATGCGCGCCTTGATGCTAAGGGCTATTCTTCTACGGTAAAGCAAGCCAAAAAATTGGTTGAAAAAGAACGTCCAGAGGTTTGGGATATTCTTGACGAAGTTATTCGTGAGCATCCGGTATTGCTGAACCGCGCTCCAACGCTTCACCGTCTTGGTATTCAGGCTTTTGAGCCAATTTTGATTGAAGGTAAGGCTATTCATCTTCATCCGCTTGTTTGTACAGCATTTAATGCTGACTTTGACGGCGATCAAATGGCTGTTCACGTACCGCTTTCATTAGAAGCACAGCTTGAAGCACGCGTTTTGATGATGTCAACCAATAATATTTTGCATCCTGCCAATGGTGCGCCAATTATTGTGCCATCTCAAGATATGGTGCTTGGTCTTTATTATCTATCGATTAAAGCTGACCGCGAGCCAGGTGAAGGCATGATTTTTGCCGATCAAGGTGAGCTAGCGCTTTGAAACCAAAGCTGACTTGCAACCAAATAAAGGTCCAAGAAATTTGAAAGTTTTCAAAAAATACAAACACCAGGACGCCTTCATCGTTGGGTGAATTGCCCTAAAATCCTTAATGGTTTATTTGGATATCGTCAATCAGGAATTGACCAAGAAAAATATCTCCAAAATGATTGATCACGTTTATCGTCATTGCGGACAAAAGGAAACAGTGATTTTCTGTGACCGTACCGAGCTTTGGTTTTGCCTTAATGCTTTGTCGCCGGTATTTTCCTTTTGGTAAGGGATGATACATTTTGGAAAGGGCCTGTCTTGGTTGTTGGAAACAGAAGCCAAAAGAATTGAGCAGCAATATAATGACGGTTTGATTACTCAGGGCGAAAAATACAACAAGGTTGTTGATGCTTGGGGTAAATGTACCGACCGCGTTGCAGAAGAAATGATAAGGTTTAAGTTTGTCGAATTCGATCCGGCAGACCGGTCGTCCGGCCAGGTTGAATTCGATTTACGATGTCGCATTGCGTCGGGTTCTGCCAACCAGATGAAGCAGCTTGGTGGTATGCGCGGTCTTATGGCGAAACCTTCAGGTGAAATTATCGAAACACCGATTATTTCGAACTTTAAAGAAGGTTTGACCGTGAATGAGTACTTCAACTCAACCCACGGTGTATCGAAAGGTTCCGCCGATACGGGCCGGAAGACCGAAACCTGGAACTTGGAACGCCGCCCTTGTTGAGTTGCTCAAGATGCGATTATTTCGCAGGTTGATTGTGGCACCGTTAAGGGGCTTACGATGCAACCTATTGTCGATGCCGGTCAAATCGTTGCGTCCATTGGTCAGCGTGTTCTTGGTCGTACTGCTTTGCTTGACATTCTTCATCCAATTTCAGGTGAAATTGTTGAAGCTGGCCGCCTGATTAAGAAGGCCGATTTGGCCGGGATTCGGTATTCAGACCGGAAACCCGTTCCGCCCTTACTTTGGAAAACACGATAGGGTGTTTTGCGCCGGGCTTGGTTCGCATCTTTGCGGGGTACACCTGTTAACCAAGGTGAAGCTGTCGGCGTTATTGCTGCACAGTCGATTGGTGAGCCCGGTACTCAGCTAACCATGCGTACCTTCCACTTGGGTGGTACTGCGCAGGTGGTGGGACTCGTCCTATCTTGAAGCTTCTTATGAAGGTCAGGTTGAATTGCGTAACCGCAATGTTGTTCGTAACTCTGAAGGTAATTTGGTGGTTATGGGCCGTAACATGGCTGTTCTTATCAAGGATGCAGCGGGTAAGGAACGTGCTTCCCATCGTATATCCTACGGTTCACGCCTATTCGTCGATGATGGCGATACAGTAAAACGTGGTCAACGTTTGGCCGAGTGGGATCCTTATACACGTCCGATCCTCACCGAAGTTGAGGGTTATATCAGCTTTGAGGATATGATCGACGGTCTATCGGTTACTGAAACGGCCGATGAATCAACGGGTATCACTAAGCGCCAAGTTATCGACTGGCCCAAACCACGTGGCAGAATTGAAGCCTCCACATTACCCTGCGCGGTTTCTAAGCTTGCTCGTGGTGGTGATGCTCGGTATATGTTGTCGGCTGAAACTATTTTGTCTGTTGAGCCTGGCGCTCAGGTGAAAGCTGGTGACGTTATTGGTCGCCTTGACAAAGCACCCCGGACGAAAGGGAATTACCGGTGGGTCTTCCACGTTGTTGAATTGGGCCCGAAGCGCGTCCTAAAGACCATGCGGTTATTGCCGAAGTGAGTGGTACTATTCGCTTTGCACGCGATTACAAGAATAAACGTCGTATTCTCATCGAGCCTGATGATAATACACAAGAGCCAGTAGAATATCTGATCCCTAAGGGTAAACCATTCCATTTCCAAGATGGCGATCAAATTGAAAAGGGTGACTATGTTCTTGATGGAATCCCCCAAGACATTTTGGTAAAAGGGGTTGAAGCTTTGGCTTCTTATCTCGTTAACGAGGTGCAGGAAGTTTATCGCTTACAAGGCGTGTTGATTAACGATGGCTATTAAGTTATTTGCGTCAAAAAGGCCGGAAGGTGGGAAATCACCAATCTGGGCGAATCTGGCTTATATTGTTGGCATAGGTTAATCGAGTTTTGAAGAAGTCAATGAGCGTTTGATTGAGGAAGGAAACCCGTTTGGTAACCATTCTTCCGGTTTGGCCAAAGGCACGTTGAAACCCTGTTCCTTTATCCCGATCCTTCCAAGAAACAACCCGTTTCTACCGGCTTTGCCGGTTAAGATTACAACAGGCTTGAAGGAAAACATTATTGTTGGTCGTCTCATTCCAGCTGGCACTGGCGGCAACTATGGCGCAAACCGCCGTTGGCAACAACGGTGGGATTACCCGATGAGGGCCGAAATTCCGGGGCAGAAACCGCGGCAAGTTGCTGATATGACTGGCGCACCGGCTGCCGAAAAGGCCCTGATGAAAGACAATAAAGCCCGCTTTGTTTTACAAAGTGGGCTTTTGTTGTTTTATTTTATGTAAATCGTCTTATTAAATTATCTTGAAATCTTGATTTCCGAATTGATGGAGTTTTTAAAGTGGAAAGGGTTTTTGGATAAAAAACGGCCTTGTAAAACAATGGATTGAGCGGGATCTGATTTAATCCCGATCGAAATGCGCCTTAAATAGGAAAGCGGCCAAAAACCCTTAATTTTCGGAAAACGCTCTAAAGTTCAATTATCGATATGTGGCGGTGCTTCATCAGGTGTACTACCCAGGGCTTACGCACGAAATTTTTTAGAGGCTATTTACGTTTTTTAATAAGTCTGATTCAGTTTGTCTCCTTGATTTATCGGAGATATTTTTATGAACGATCATTTACTTTCATTTTGATAGCATTGAAGATCCTCGTTGTTTTGGTAAAATTGACCACCAACTGATTGATATCTTGGTTATTGCGGTTTGCGCGGTCATATCAGGGGCTGAAACGTGGCAAGACATAGAGTTTTATGGTCAAGAAAAGTGCGATTGGCTATCTCGTTTCCTGTGTCTTGCCAATGGTATCCCCTCGCATGACACGTTTCGTCGTGTATTTATGCTAATTGATGCCGAAGAGTTTGAAAAAAGCTTTATTGCATGGACACGAGATTTTGCCGCGCAGAGCGAAGAATTTAAGGCCGGAAAATAACGCCAGAGGAAAAACCTTTGGCCCCGAAAAGGGAAGCGGTTTTGATGAAAAACCTTAAAACCGGATTAGAGCGTTTGACCAATCGGATCAAATGCGCCTTAAGGCGATCAGACCATTTTGCCAGCAATCACCATTGCACATTGGGCGCAATGGTCGGGGGAAAGGCACCTCTTGTTCTGGCGGACGTTGGGCAAAATAAATGAAATAACCGCAACCCGAAATTTGACAAGGAAATAAAAAATAACCATTATTAATTTTGGATGCTATTGGGGAAAAGACTATTTGAATAAAAAATTTTAGAAAAAAGGGGCGATTTCTTAGGCCCTGGCAATCAGGGTGCCTTTTAAATCGGGGCAAAGATTTTGATGAAAACTTGCTTTAAAAGGGAGTAAAATTGGGCCAAGCCATTATTTAGATGATAACCCTTTTAGGTGCGCCGTCGAGCTTTTGTACATTCTGGCGCGATTATGCCAGAGCCTTTAACAAATTGGCCTGGAATACAGGCGATTATTGCGCTAGAAACCATTCGGCAAACCAAGAAAAAACGCGAAATCAGATATTTCCCAGGTTTCAAGGCTATCGATTTTTGAGGTTTCCGAAAAGTAAAGCGGTTTTGACAAAAAAGTTTCGAAACAAGGAAGGCGCCGATTGATCTAATCAGGATCGAAATGCCTTAGCCAAAAGCTTTTCGCAAACATTGCCATTAAAAATAGTCCTTACTGGGGTACCTTTGATGGTGTTTTAAAGATTCAGGCTGGATTCAAAAGTCCGGGAAACCTTTTTTGTTGAGAAAAATCGTATTAATCCAATTAATCAAAAAAAATAAAACCTGGGACCAAACAGAAAAAAGCGGATGGAACAACCCTTATGGCAAATTTAACTGAAATTTCCCTGTTGTACAATTTTAAAAGGGGGTTGGGCTTAAATTAAGGAATGCATTTTGCCATATCCTCGCCAAATAAGCGGGCGATCAGGGTTATAAAAATTACTATAACCCGGTGGCTTTCATCAAAACCACGCATTTTGAGTCATTCCACAAAAAGACGGCCCGCGGCTTCCAACGGCCAATTTTTTTGAAAAATCCAAAACAAGGCTTGGGAATAATTAATTATTGCCCTGGTTGTTTGTCCTTTAGGCTTAAAAGATGAAGAATTTCGGCCAAAAGGTTCTTTGGTTATATTTTCCAGCAAAAGCGATTCCGGCGCAATAGCTAATTGAAAAAACCGGAAAAAGTCTCTTATTGAGGCTCAATTTTATCAATCAGCGGATCTGGTTCAGCAAAATTTTCAAGTTTTTGCATGTCAACAAAAACAACACGAGAGCCGTCAACTTTAATGCCGTGTTGCGGCTGTAAAAAAGGGAATTTAGGTTTTCGCCGTCATACCAAGATAGGGCCAAGTTTTCAGCGGGATCAATGAAATGACTCTGGTTTTGTTGTTTTGCAAATTTTATTAGAAAATTGGCAAGTCGTTCTTGAGGAGGGAGGAAGTTTGGCTTTTAAGCCTTTTAATGGTTTATCGGATAACGCCGGGCAAGTTCCAATAACCAACCCATGAAGCTTATATCCTCTTCAAGGCCTGCACTTTTTTTGGGACTTATTAAAGGGATCACCAAAGTCCTTTTGGGATTAAAAGCACAATCATTGTTTAAAACGGGCAAAGAAAAAAAAGACCAACAGGCCGGAGGCTTGGAAGCCTGTTTACCTTATAAAAATTTCCAAAACGCCAATCAGGAATTAAAAACCGGCGCCTGTTTTGGTGAATAAGCACGACACCTTCAGGAAAATTTTGTAAAAAACCACCATTGGATCAAAATGGGATTTCGCCGTTTTTCCTTTAAAATTAAAAATTCTTAGGCCGAACCGCTGTAATATCCTCTGGCCTCATTCTTTATCCTTTTGCATTGTAAATAAAATATTATTATATATTTACAATATTAATCAACTCTCTAGCGGCGTTTAAACATATTTTTTCTTTTATAGTGTATTCGTTTAATATTTAAAAGTTTTTTTGTAAAATTTGTCGTAAAAATAAAAAATACTTTAAATTATTTTTCTATTTTTTTATTTTTAATAAATGTATATATTTTTATTAGAATGTTTAAATTTGGTGGGGCATCACCCTTGGAAAAATTTAAATATAAGGTTTCCAGCCCCAAGTAAGGCGTCCGCCCAGCACCTAAGATATTAGCTACTAAAAACTTATGAAATGCCATACCACCAGAGCCAGCAATAATACCATTCAGCTGCCTTGCCATAACGATGAAGCGCGCGGTTGCCACAAAAAAAAGCCCCTTTTATTTAATTGTGCTTGAAATTTATCCAGTCGTTCAGGTGTTAGCTTTATCAGATAACCATAAGTAAAAAAGGTTTTTCCAACCAAAAAATGGCCCCTCAAAGAACCCTGTGCAATCACCCAAAAACACGCCAATAAAGCTTGCAATCAAAAGCCCGCTTAGGCTTAATTGGTCAGCAACAGCCAGCAGTGATCCGACAATTAGTCCACTTTCTCCGGGTAGTGGTAAGCCGAGCGATTCAAAAAAGAGGATAAAAAAATAAGCAAAAACTCCATAATGTTGGATATAGGTCTCTAGCCATGGTTCAATTGAATCCATCATATACTCTTTTTATAAATTTGTTTTTATATTTATAATAATTTAAATCTAAAGGTGCGTGGTTCAAATCTTATGTCTCTAATGGTCAAAAACAAAAAGCCATTTCATTTCAAGGACGTGAAAATATTGGGAAAACCATTATGATGTGTTGGGTGTATTTTCCCTAGGTTGTTCATTTTTCTCGCTGCCATATTGTGATTGTGTTGATTTTTTAAATATTTGTTTGAATGGTAATATAGTCCCTTTTTTTGAAATATTGGCGTTAATTATTAAAGGTGTCTTTAATTCACTTTGTTTATCGTGTTCGCATTTGGTTTTTGAAAAAATTTATCAAGACGAATAAATGATGATGGTTGACTTCATCCTTTTCCTAGCCCGTTCGATATATACAGTAAGTTGAACGACTTTGGTTAGAAGTTGATTAATAAGTTTAAACGTTTTCTTGCAAAACAATTTATCAGTTTCTACAATTTGCTTAAGAAAAACTTATATTGTTTTAAGCTTCTGTTTATAAAGAGATTTTCTCCTGTAAGAAAAGTTGGTTTAAGAAAAAGCGGACATATGGAACCCGGGTTTTGATTCACGTGTGTGCGGTTTACTTTGAATCAGTTGCTGTATTTTCTAACTTTTGAAAGAGGGGCCAATTATGGCAGGATTGGACGCGTTGGACGCGGCCAGAGGTGCATTTGTTGACAAAAAGACGCCTGTAAAAAAGCGCCTTGATATTTCGGGTTCAAAGCCAAACCTTTATTTTTCCCAGGTTTAATTTTGTTGGGATGGGTTTGATGCGGCGGTCCATTCCTTTGCTTATCGTCTTTTTTCTAATTATTTTAGCTTTGGTTCGCGGTCTGTCTCTTTTTGAATGGCGTGCGGGCATTGAAAGCAGCAGTCGAGCTGCATTAACGCTTTCCACGGGTAATACCTTCCGGCAATTGATAAGGCAAAATGCGAAATGGTGGAAAAGAAACAGGTGGCAAAATGCGGTTTACAAGAATTTTTGGTTTTCCGCAGGAAAACTTGGTGAGTTCTGCGGTTCTTATTGCAATTACCAATCGTGATGGTGTTGTTGTTGCTGCATCTGGTTTTGAGCCATCGCTTAATAAACCTTTGTCTGATCAGGTAAGGGATGCGCAAGCGCGTTTGTTATGGGCTCTGGTGCAGGGATCATGGATATTCTGGTCAATGATGATCCAGCCTATGCGGCGATTGGCGAAACTTCTGGTTATGGCATTTTTGTCGCGCTGTCGAAGCAAAAAATGCTTGCCGATTGGCGCAAGACTTTATCGCTTCTTACCCTCTTTTGCGGCGGCTGGGGTAATGTTGGCAATTTTTTGCCTTATTTTAGGTCAGGGCAAACGACGCGATGCTGATGGTTTTTGCTGATCGATACAGCAACGGTTTGATAGGGCTAAGGTGGGCGCCGGGTTTATGGGATTGGGATATGGCGAGAGGGCGCATTTATTGGTCGCGCCGGGCGAAAATGCTCGGGTAAGGCCCGGGACGCCGCTTTTAATCGGAAGTGGCCGGGGATCCGGGGGATTTTGATCTTTATGATATCGCTCGCCGCGCCATGAACGGTGAAATGGATCATCTATCGATGTTAATGTTCCCATGCGCCACAGTGACGGTCATTACGGGATGCGTATTCGTGCTGAGGTGGCGGGGAGTGATGAGCCTCATCTTGTTGGTATTTCCTTTGATGTGAGTGAACAGCATCAATTTGCCGAGGACAGCCAAGGCTGATTTGCGTATTCGTGATGCCATTGAAAATATTTCCGAGGCCTTTGTGTTGTGGGATGCGGATGGCCGTCTTGTTATGTCCAACAGTAAATATCGCGAACATGCTGGCCTATCTTCTAATCTATTGGTATCAGGCGCATCGCGTACTTATATTGAAGCGCAGGCACGCAGTGCTGTACTTGAAACAAAGCTTGAGGGCGATGAGGAGGGCAATGCTGCTTATGAGCGTAAACTATTTGATGGGAAATGGCTAAAAGTTAATGAACGGCGCACAAAAGATGGTGGTTTTGTTTCGGTGGGTACTGATATTTCTGCTTTGAAAGAGGCCGCCCAAAAGGCTATTGATACCCAAAGACGCTTGTTTAATTTTGTTAGTCAATTAAGGGCAGCGCGCGCTGAGCAAGAGCAAAAAGCTCAACAGGTCTCTCAGCTTTATGAGCAGTTGAAAGCGGAGAAAGATCGGGCTGAAAGCGCCAATCGTGCTAAATCAGAATTTTTGGCCAATATGTCCCATGAGCTGCGTACCCCGCTTAATGCGATTATTGGCTTTTCGCAAATGATGAGTGCTGGAACTTTTGGCCCGCTTGGGAATGAGCGTTATAATGAATATATGGAAGATATTACTAGGTCAGGAACGCATCTTTTGACCTTGATTAACGATATTCTGGATATGTCCAAAATTGAGGCTGGACGTTTTACCATAGATCGTGAACCTGTTGATGCTGCGGTTGTTATGGGTGATGCTTTGCGCATTATGGCGTTGAGCGCGCAAGAAAAACATGTGGTGCTTGATGCAAAAATACCCGCAAAAATGCCAATGCTTGCCGATAGTCGTGCTTTGAAACAAATATTCTTAAATCTTGTATCTAATGCGGTAAAATTTACTCCAGCTGGTGGCCGTGTATCGGTGCATAGTGCAATTAAAAATAATATGTTGTTTGTGACCATCGGTGATAGCGGAGTGGGGATTCCAAGAAGTGCCTTGACTAAATTGGGGCAGCCATTTGAACAAGTTGAAAACCAGTTTACCAAAACCCATACTGGATCAGGTCTTGGTCTTGCCATTTCACGCTCGCTGATTGAATTGCATGGTGGTCGATTGCGCATATTCTCACGCGTGGGAAAGGGAACAATTGTTAGTTTGCGTATGCCCGTTGAGTGAGTGGTTTATGTGACTGCTTAAAAATTTTTATTTACCTAATTCTAATTTATTGGTTGTTATATAACTATTTATGTTGGGGCAGACATCTGACTTTATATAAGTTAGGGTCTGTTTATGTATCTAAAGCATTGTAAACTTTCACAAAATAAGCAGTTAGAACTTATGAAATATTTCGTTGCAGGTTCAACTGCAGAACGGCTGGCGATTTAGCTGGCGTTCATCGCAATCGTGCCAATCCGTTTCTTCATAAATTACGTTGTTCAATCGCCGCCAGCCGCCAAGAACGCACAGCACAATTTTCCAATCTCATCGATAAGTGAAATAGAGTTAGATGAAAGTTATTTTGCTGGTCAATCGCAAAGGTGTGCGCGGTCGAGGAGCGCCTGAAAAGGCTGCTGTTTTTGGCATTCTTCAAGCTTAGCGGCCAAGTTTAACCCCAAATCATCTTAAGTGCTAAAACAGAGACGCTAATGCCCATAATCGGTAAGAAAATCATGACCAACAGCGGAAAATTAACCTTGGGCGTGGAAACGCCCCTTTAGAAAGGCAATTGATCTGGAAATCAGATATGCGCTCTAATCCATTGTTTACACGGAGTTTTTTCCGAAAACCGCTTCACACTTTTCGAAAAAACGCTCTAGTTTTAAGAATTTAAGCATTATCGTATTAATCATTCGCAATTATTTGCCCCCTCGCGAAAAAAATATCAAAAAACCACATTAACGGTATTGAGAATTTCTAATCTTAAGCAAAACGACATATGAGAAAATTTGAATTAAATTCCAAAAGAACATTTCGATTTATTCTTGAAAGAATGCGAATGGAGATTTAATGTCGGCTCACCTAAATAGCTACTGGATGACCTAAAAATCATCCTCAAGTCACAATATTAGGTGTCAGCCCCTTTATGTTTTGTTAGGGAAACCAGAAAGCTTTTTGCAAATATTTTTAAGGAAATATTCCTTTAATTTGGCTTTTTTAAGGCGAAGGGACAGCAACCCAATTATCGCTTATGATTTGGATGTGATAGGGGTGTGCAATGAAGATAAAGATAATCCTTCCTTTTTTTGCTTTAACAGCTTTTTTGGTTGCTTGCGGGACGATGTCGCGTACGGCGCTTTTTAAGCCGGGGGCTTCTCTTGCACAAAAACAAGGCGATCTTGATCGCTGTAAAATAGCCTCCTTCAAACAAGTTCCAGCCGAGTTAAGCACATCAGTTTTTGGCGGATTTTATGATCCTGGCTATATGAGCTGTGTTGGAAGCGGTGGCGGTGATGTATTTTGCCGCCGAATTGGTGGTGTCTATATTCCACCAACTTATTCCACCGTTGATAGGAACGAAAATTTGCGTTGGCGTTACGTGCAGGGCTGTTTGCAGCAAAAGGGCTATGATATTGTGACTAATTTGCGGCCATGTTCTAATGATGTGCAAAGGCAGCGGCTTGACCGCCAAAATTAATGCCCGGTTTGAAACCTTGATCTGAGCCTTGATTATTTATTTGTTTGGAAGTCCTTCAGAGCCTTTGTTTGGCCGGCTTTAAGGCAGTGTTAAGTGAGCGCATTTGTTTTGAAAAAAATAAATGATTGAGACGAACGATAATAAATAGAGTGAGCGCATTTATTTTGAAAAAATCAAATGATGGAGTTCAACGCTCTTAAATCATTGTGCACTTTTTATATTTGGAGGCCTATCGTGCAAAAAAAAGTTTAATAATTTTAGCATAGGTTCAAATAAGGGGTAATAAAATAGGGAGCTGTTTTTTTTGGTGATTTTCAATGTTAGGGGTTTGCAAATGTAAGGGTGAATTCAATTATAGGAATTGCAATTTTGGTGAAAAATCATTAATGGCTTTACATGAGCACAAAACATCCTGACAGTATCCTTATTATCGATTTTGGTAGCCAAGTAACGCAGCTTATTGCAAGGCGCGTACGTGAAGCTGGCGTTTATTCTGAAGTCGTTCCTTTTCAATCGGCACAGGAAGGCTTTCAACGTATCAAGCCCAAGGCCGTTATCCTTTCAGGTAGCCCGCATTCTACCACTGATATTGGTAGCCCGCGTGCACCACAAGACATATTTGAAGCTGGCATTCCTGTTCTTGGTATTTGCTATGGCGAACAAACCATGTGTGAGCAATTGGGCGGCAAGGTTGAAGCTGGTCATGAGCGTGAATTTGGTCGCGCTTTTTTGCAGGTTGAGGAAGATAACCCCTTATTTGATGGTGTTTGGCAAAAAGGTTCCCGTCATCAAGTTTGGATGAGTCATGGCGACCGCGTCGTTGCCTTGCCGCAAGGTTTTAAGGTGATTGGTACATCGCAGGGCGCGCCTTTTGCCGCTATTGCCGATGAAAAGCGCCATTTTTATGCGGTGCAATTTCATCCAGAGGTGGTGCATACACCTGATGGTCATTTGTTAATCCAAAATTTTGTTCATAAAATTGCTGGCCTTAAGGGGGATTGGACGATGGCGGCCTATCGTGAGCAGGCAATCGAAGCGATACGCAATCAAGTTGGGTCAGCCAAAGTTATTTGCGGCCTATCGGGCGGCGTTGATTCGTCCGTTGCGGCAGTACACTTATCCATGAAGCTATTGGCGACCAACTCACTTGTATTTTTGTTGACCATGGTTTGTTGCGTAAAAATGAAGCGGCAGAAGTTGTTTCAATGTTCCGTGAAACCTATAATATTCCGCTTGTGCATGTGGATGCTTCGGATATGTTTATCACCGCCCTTGAAGGCATGAGTGATCCGGAAGAGAAACGTAAAACAATTGGCCGTTTGTTTATTGAGGTATTTGAACAAGAGGCCAAGAAAATTGGTGGCGCTGAGTTTTTGGCGCAAGGAACACTCTATCCCGATGTTATTGAAAGCGTTTCCTTTACCGGTGGGCCTTCAGTCACCATTAAAAGCCACCATAATGTTGGAGGCTTACCTGAGCGCATGAATATGAAATTGCTTGAACCATTACGCGAGTTGTTCAAAGATGAGGTTCGCGCATTGGGGCGGGAGCTTGGTTTGCCTGCAAGCTTCATCGGTCGCCACCCGTTCCCCGGGCCTGGCCTTGCTATTCGTTGCCCAGGCGGCATTACCCGTGAGAAGCTAGAAATTTTTACCGAAGGTTGATGCTACCCATCTTGGACGAAATTCGTGTGTTGGTCTTTAATGGAGGCAAGCCTTTGCAGTATTGCTACCCGTGCAAACAGAAAGGGGGGAAGGGGTGGTCCAACCGAATTTGTTTGCGGCCTTTGGTGCGGAAATCGGTTGATGGTATGACCGCCGATTTTTATCATTATGATATGGAATTTTTAGGCCGTGCTGCAACACGTATTATCAATGAAGTGCGCGGCATCAACGGCGTTGTCTATGATGTGACGTCTACGCCACCTGGAACCATTGAGTGGGAATAATCATTGCCTTTATTGATATAAGTGAAGGTTCAATTAAAGAGTGATTTTAAAAACGCTGCTATTTAGAGCGGTTTCCGAAAAGTGTAAAGCGGTTTTCGGATAAAAAACGGCCTGTAAACAATGAATTAGAGCGCCGATCTGATTAAATCAGATCGAAAGCGCCTTAAAAATAAACATGTTTTAAAATGGTTTTGCATTTAGGGTTTGAATTTGGTTAAATTATAACAATATAAGGTTTTTGCCAATTTTAATAATTTCTTATGCTAATTGTGGTTTTAATAATATAATCAAATTAGCTTTCAATTTGGTGTGGGTATCATATTACCCGTGATTGTCGTTGTATTTTGGGCTATTTATATTGCACCTAAGGCTCCTAATCGTTTGGGCGTGGTGTCGCGGCTTGCCGTTGAATCACTACTTTTTTTGGGCTGTTTGGTGGTGATATATCTTAGCGGTTTTGAGCAATATGCCCTATCGCTTGCTTTTATTTGTATCATCAATTTATTAATTATAAATTTTTCATAATTTTATTTATAAATTAAGGGGCTAACACCTAATATTGTGACTTGAGGATGATTTTTAGGTTATCCAGTAGCTATTTAGGTGAGCCGACATTAAATCCATTGGGCCCTTTCTTCAAGAATAAATCGAAAACCTTTTGGAATTTAATTCAAATTTTCTCATATGTCGTTTTGCTTAAGATTAGAAATTCTCAATACCGTTAATGTGGTCTTTTGATATTTTTTCTGCAGGGGCAAAAATTTAATGATTTAACACGATAATGCAAACCAAACGAGGTTTTTTCGAAAAGGGAAGGCGGCGGACAAAGAACCGGAAACACGGATTGGAGCGCAATTATCCAATGGATAAAATGGCCGGCCATTATTCCACGCCAAAAGTCGCCCAAAACAACCGGGTCGTGATTTTTACCAATTTGGGTCAGCGTCTCGGTTTAGCACCAAGATGATTTTGGGTTACCGGCCGCCGTTTCAAGAATGCCAAAAACAGCAACCTTTCAGGCGCTCCCCACCGGCGCATTTTGCGATTAATTACCAAAAATAATTTTTCATCTAATCCCCATCTCACCATCAATAGGATTGGCAAATTTGGCCAAAGCGTTCTTGGCGGCTGGCGGCATTAACAACGAATTTGGAAGAAACGGATTGGTTATCGATTGGGATGAAGCCAGTTAAATCGAGCCGTTCTGGCAGTTAAAACCTCAAACGAAATATTTCAAGTTCTAACCTGCTTATTTTGTGAAAGTTTAAAGCTTTGAACCAAAACAGACCCCAACTTATATAAAGTCGTGGTTGTTCATAAAAAGTTTTAACGCTTTCGTGGTTTTAAATATTCCTTAAGATTTAAACCCAACCTTGGTTTTGGCTTTGCTCAATAGGCAAACTGTTCAACATGGGGACCCAAGAATTGGTCAACAGGAATAACTTTTTCTAATTTATATCCCCTTGAAAGAAACAAATCACCGCCGGAGGGGGTAAATTGGGTGTTGGGAGACAGCCACAACACGGCTTATAACCGCATTGGCAATTTCTTTTGGCTTGCTCTTCAGCACCGGCGCGTGGCGGATCAAAAACAAGGCCGTCAAATTGCGCCAGCTCTTTGGCATGCAAGGGACGGCGAAAGAGGTCGCGCTCCTCAATCGCAACAGTTTTCAAGCCGGTTGCATAGCGGCTGGCGCGATCTAAAGCTTGTAAGGCTAAAGCGGAATTTTCAAACCGCTTTTAAACCGGCGTTTCGTGCCAGGGAAAGGGGAAAAGGCTCAAACCAGAAAAAGATCAAGGCATTTTTGTCTTTTTGGGTTTAATTAAGCAATGCCCAGCAACCCCTTTGGCCTTTTGTGCCACCCAGGGAATATAAGCCACGCTGTCAAAGTCAATTAAGGCTTTGGCTACCTTCAATGATAATTCATCAATCGAATTCTTGGGAATATTAATTTGATGGCGAGGGGGCGGGCGCTGGCGGTGGCGATCCTCAACATTTTCAACGCCAGAAATCATGATATCAAGGCCATTATTGGCCGCTGTCACCGTTACATGGAAGCTGCGGGCATTGTTTGAATACGGCGGAATAGACGGAACCGCCTGCGGCCGGGGCGTCAAACCCAACGGGACCCTGGAGGCAATGATTTCTGGTTTGGAAAGGGTTAAAACCGGCCAGTTTTTTACTGTCGCTTTAGCGGTTAATACAATGCGCCGTCTTGTTTGTGGTTCACACGAGACAAGGGGGGCAACTTCTGTTTCTAACCCGCGTGCTTCTAAGGCATGGACAACAAGATCGCGTTTCCAGTCCTCGTAATTTTCGCGATTCCAATGTTGTAACGAGCAGCCACCGCAATCTTCAAAATAGACGCAAGTCGGCTCAATCCGCTCATTAGAGCGGTTTTAAGAGCTATTAAAGTTCCTTTGTCACCCTCTGTTACCACATTAGCGGTTTCGCCAGGTAGGGTGAAAGGGACATAAATATTGCCCGATGAACTTTTGGCAATACCATCGCCACCGGCGCCGAATTTGGCTTTATTTGGCACTTTTGTCCGGTTCTTACCCAAAAGTAAGAATTCTTGATTGCCGTCGCCCCCTTCAATGGGGAGGCAAGATCAATCGTCCAAAATTGCCAAAATCCGCGCCAACCGGCTCGGATTTGACGCGTTCAATGGTTTCTTTTGTTCTTTTAAATTGGCCGGCCCAATGGCTTCACGGCCAACTTCAAATTGTGGTTTTAATAATAAAATTGCTTTTGCATTCTTTGTCGGGCGGGCCAACCCGTTTGGTAGTGCCGTTTTAACAAAAAGCAAATCTGGGGATAAGATTAAGTATTCGCCGGGCCGATGTGTCGGTTCAATACCGCATTTTGTTTTCCTCCGGGCGGATGCGGATCACCTTGTAAGGATTGGGTTTTAACCGTTCACAACATCAAAACAACTTGGCCCGGCCTCTAGCAGAATTTGGGAAGCCACCCCAACAGCCCTTCAAACAATAGGTTTCCTTTACACTAACCCTTTAAACAATCAAGCCAAAACAACCAACTTTAAAGCTGGTTTTAACAAGGTTTTAGTTGGATCATCAACCGGGCCAATGGCATCATAGGTTTAATACCAGCTTAGATGACACGTTAATTTTTAACCGTGCCACCGCTCAACCCACGGCGCCCCAAACGAGGGGAAAAAAATTAGGCCACCAGCAACTGGTCAAGGCGCAATTTTTCTCCTCCTCTTTTGATCAGGGTTTTTTTTACCACGCCCGCCCCGGCCCAATTTTGGTTGGGCCAAATCTTGCCCTAATGCTTGAAATACCGCTTCAAAATGAACCAGGCCTTAATCCCAACCTTGGGCGTACCTTTTTGATTTGCCCGGGGACAGCCGTCGGGGCAATGGGTGCGGAATTTTTAACCCATAATTTAAGAGGCAAAGCGAAAAAAAAAGACTTGGGCCGCCATTATCGCGCCTTCTTCAATGGTAATTAACACTTCATGGTCTTTAGCAAGACGGGCAATCAAATCTTCATCTAATGGCTTGGCAAATCGCGCATCGGAACCGTTGTTGAAAGGCCAGCTGCGGCAAGCTCTTCCTCTGCCAGGAGTGCTTCTCCCAAGCGGGTACCAAAGGATAAGAGGGCAATTTTAGTACCTTCTCTTAAGATTCTGCCCTTGCCAATTGGTAATATGTCGCCGCGCTGCGGCAAATCAAGGCCAGCACCTTCACCGCGCGGATAGCGGAAGGAAATAGGCCCGTCATCATAGGCGCTTGCTGTTCGCACCATATGCATTAACTCAAGATTATCTGCTGGTGCCATAACCACAAAGCCGGGCAGGGCGGTTAATAAGCCGGTGTCAAAGGTACCCGCATGGGTTGCGCCATCAGCGCCTACAAATCCGGCGCGGTCAATAGCAAAACGCACGGGCAAATTTTGAATGGATACATCATGGACAAGACCCAGCCGCGCGAAAAAGGGTTAAAAGGCAAAGGTTTAAAGCCTTCCGAAAGGCCTGGGCAAAGGCGCAGACCGCCTTTGGAATCAAAAGAGTTTTGAAATTCAAACCAAATTGGTTGCCCTGCCCGCCCGGCATGGCGGCGGTAATTGCCACAATCTTGTCATCATGGCGTGCTTCTTCAATAAGGCTTGATGAAAACACCTTGGTATAGCTTGGTGCATTGCTTGGCGCTTTGGCCTGTTTGCCGGTAATGACATCAAATTTATTAACACCGTGATATTTGTCGCTTGCAGCTTCCGCTGGTGGGTAGCCTTTACCCTTTTTGGTCACCACATGGATAAGCACTGGCCCAAACGGATTTTCACGGACATTTTTTAAGACGGGCAAAAGGTGATCAAGATTATGGCCATCAATTGGCCCAACATAATAAAGGCCAAGCTCTTCAAATAGCGTGCCTCCGGTGAGCATGCCGCGCTACAAACCTTGAGCGGCCAAATACGTTCCGGAAAATTTGGTTTTAAGTGTCTTGGCGTTCCCACGCAAAAGGTGGAAACCCAGGATTGGACACAAGGCGCGCAAGATAGGCACTCATCGAGCCAGTTGATGGCGCAATCGACATATCATTATCATTTAAAATGATGATGAGGCGCGCATCCATGGCGCCAGCATTATTCATGGCTTCATAGGCCATACCAGCTGACATTGAGCCATCGCCAATGACAGCTATAACATTGCGTTTTTCTTCATTTAGATCGGCGGCAACAGCCATGCCAAGGCCGGCTGAAATAGAGGTAGAGGAATGGCCGGCACCAAAGGCATCAAACTCGCTTTCGTTGCGTTTGGTAAAGCCTGAAAGACCGTTTTCTTGACGCAAGGTGCGAATGCTGTCGCGCCGTCCGGTTAAAATTTTGGGGGATAGGCCGATGGCCCTCCCAAATGATGCGGTCAAGGGGAAACAAAACAAACAATGCAAACGGCACCGACAACCCCGCCCCCGCAAACCCGGGCCACCAGTCACGGAGACAGCGTCAATCGTTTCCCTTCCCCTTCCCCGCTGGGCAAAATCAGGCTTCTGCCATTTTGGTTATCAGCTGGAAATGTGAACCTTGACTGGGCGGGGTTTTGGGGGAAATCTAAAACCTGTTATTCTTTTTGTTTTAAAATATTTCTATTTTTTAAAATAGTTGCCTTAACGCAAATTGCAAAAGAATTATATATTTATTTAATTAATAAATTTTAAAACTCTATAAAAAACGCTGGGATAATTTCGCATCATGGGCAAGATTGCGGTGAATTGGCACCTTATAAAACAGATTTAACCCAATAGGTAAAATGATAAGGCTTATAATCGGCTTGGGAAGCGCATCAAAGAATTGGCCGCTTTGTTATTGCGTGCAATTTTGTCGGTAAAAAAATGCTTATCGGCTAAATCAGCAAAGCTTATAGTAGGTGCAGCAAAATGCTCAATAGCGGTGCAAGCATGACATTGACGACTCCAACCAATACCATAACAAGGCCGGCGATAGAGCCTTCTTCAACGCCAATTTGATGGGCGCGGGCAACACCTGCGCCATGGGCACCCATGCCAAATAGGGCGCCGCGCGCCATTTTGCTGCGCAGGGGCAAATTAGACAAACCCGCTGGCGGCACCCCACCAAAGAAAACGACAAAAATTGCGGTTAAATCTGGTGGCCACCCCGGCGAAAGGTCAGGCAAAAGGCGTACCTCTTGGAGCGGAAGGCTTTTAAATTTGCCCGTCAATACGAGGGCTTTTGTTGGAATAGACGTGATTGAACCAACCAATACACCAATGGATAAAATAGCCCAATTTTTAACGATAACATCGCGCTGTTGCCAAATGGGTATAGCAAAGGCAACTGTAACTGGTCCCAATAGGCCTGCCAATGGGTTGAACTTTATAGGATAATCCCCCGGCCAACCATCACCAAGGGGTTACCGGCGGGCAACCACCGGGTGTTAAGGATAAAGTTTTTAGCAAATAAAAGGGCTTTTGTCAAAGCCGACCAAAAAACCGTTTGCACCAGTGGATTATAAAACCATTCAATGCTTTTCATGACGCAAGGTCCAACGGTGACATAAATCGATAGTCAGGGCGGTGACACTCATCACCACAAATGTACCCAAGGGATAAAAAGGGAGAATTTTTGGCCAAAACTGATAAATTTCTATGGTCGAAGGGCTAAAAACAGCAGGCAAAAAAAAATAGGATTCCGCCAAAGCCAATTCAACCCTTTCAACTTAAAGGCCAACCAGCCAAATCCCAAGGCAAGCAAGACAAGACCAAGACCAATAATACCACCTGGGAGCGGAATATGGGTGAGGCGTGCGACAATTTCACCAATGATCCAAAATAAACCAATCAACAGCATTTGTGCGATTAAATTATGATGGATGAAAAAACGAGGGACTGAAAAAAAACGGGACCCCGGGGAAAAACCCTTGACCTTTATTTAGGATAATTATCTATTCCAAAGGGAATTGACCCAAGGGAACTATTCGGAAATGGAAATAGCAACGCGCCGTTAAAGGCCCGAAGGAGGTTGTTCCCAAATAGTTTTCGCCGCAGCCCAGCCCCAAATGCCAACCCAATCAAATTAGCGGCAATTGGCAGCTTGAAACATTTTGGCGATTCCGACTTTACCAGAGCGGGGAAAAAATAAAGGGGGATTAACCGCGATTGGTGAGTGCGTTTACCAACATGCAATAAGAATCCTTACAGAGGAAGATGCAATTTTACGAGAAGTGGCCGATATGAAGGGAAAGCGCCGGCAGGTATAGGCTTGCCAACCAAGGCAGTCGCAGCTTTTGCGCGGAAATTTGGCCCAATATACGACTCAGCATCCCAATATTGATATTGAGATTGTCGAACATGGTGGTAAAAAATTCATATGCTGCGCCGGCGATATTGGGTTTGGCAACCCTAAAGCCAACGAGAAAGGGAACCATCGGGTGGCGCAATGAACCATTGGCGTTTAATGTCGAGGAGTGCTGCCAGCTAAAAGGGCAACACTTGCTGAACTTGCCGCCCACCCCTTCATTTTATTTGAAAGCCAATTTGCTTTAACGCCGATTGTTTTGGATGCTTGCAGCCAAATTGGAATTGTGCCCAAAATATCAGCAAAATCCAGCCAGATTGATTTTATCTTTGGGTTGGTTGCCGCCGATATGGGAGTCGGTTTTTTGCCAAAAATGATCGCTGAAGAACGACCTTATAAAGGGTGCAGCGCGTTGAAATAGAGGGAAATCCAATCGCTTGGCACATGGTTATTCTTTGGCGCGAAAATGCCCATTTATCCGATGCTGCAAAAGCATGGCTCCAGCTTTCAGAAACCACAAGAGTTAATATTTTGCTTTAAGTTAGTTTTTTATGAAGTAATTTTGCCATCCTATTGTTTTCTATACCTATTCTGGCTCTATAGATAATGCGGCAAATGCGCCATCACTAGGCGTGAGATATTGAAATTGCGATTCAATATTGCCCATTTGGCAAAGGCCTGTGCCCGTTTCCATAACCGCTGCGGTGCCACAAGCAACTCCAAGGCGAAAAAGCATCTTCAATCGACCGGCCATGGGCAAGCGCGGGAACCATTCCACCAATAAAACTATCGCCCGCGCCAGAAGCGCTGATAACTTTAACTGGCGGTGAAGGGAGGTAAAGTGTTCTGTCATTCATTGCTAGAACCGCACCTTGGTGGCCAAGGGTGACTGCGATAATCTCACTTTTCTTTTGTTTGACCAATTGGTGTGCGGCTTCTGCTAGTTCTGCAACCGTCTGGAATTCCCGTCCCATGGCGTTTTCAAATTCCCCTTGGCTTGGTTTAATAAGCGTAAGGCCACCATGATCAATAACATGGCGCAAGGAAGGCCCCGATGTATCAATGACAATTTCACCCTTGCGCTCATGGGCAAAGGCAATCATTTCATCATAAACATTGATTGGTACACCGCGCGGCAATGAGCCGCTCACCACCAACCATTGCCATTCCGCTTGCTTTACTTTGTCAATAATGGCTTGCCAATCTTTTATCGGTGAAATTGGTCCTTTCCAAAGGCCGATATTCCATGCCGGTTGAAGCTTCATAAATAACATTATTGATACGGGATTTCAATTTCCGAACCCTTTTTCGGCATCAACGCCGCGTTTAACCAATAATTGATCTAAGACGCCGCCCATAACGCCGCCACGCGCATAAAGCGCTTTAACCGAGCCACCAAGGCGGTGAATAACCCGCGCAACATTAATGCCGCCACCACCTGGGTGAAAGCTTTCAGCACGCGCCCTAATTTTGCGGGTTGGCTGCACGCGGTCAACTTCGCTTGCTGCATCAACTGTTGGATTAAAGGTAACCGTTAAAACATTTGCCATTGCCCGTAGCCTTTTTTTGCAAGACTTTACCTAGTCTCACTTTATAAACATTGTGATTTAAATCGATTTAAAAAGCAATCATAGAATTAAAAAAATCTGCATTTATTTTTAAAATCATGAAATAGGTTGTGGTTTGAGATAGGGCAAATAGTTCATAAATATGCGGTCAGGGGGCGAAATATCTGTAGCAAGCTGTTACCCCTGCTTGCTACATTGCTTTATCATCTATTTATTGCTATTTTATTTTGCTGTTTCAATCAATTTAACGTGGCCTTTTTCAAAGCTTATCGCAAGTTCGCCTGCAAGCATTTTTAAGGCCTGTTTGCCAAACATTTCATAGCGCCAACCTTGCATGGCACCCACCTTAGCATCAATGCCATCAACAACAATTTTTTCAAGGTCATCGCTGCTTGCAATGATTTTAGCCGCAACATTGTTATTTTCGCTGATAATTTTTAGCAATAATTTTAAAATATCAATGGCATTATTGGCCCCATCGGGCAAATGTTTAGGGGGCTTGACAATTGGCAGTTGATCTTTAGGCAGTGCCATGGCTTCCTTGATTGCCGCTAATAAATCATCAGCAAAATGCGAACGCTCAAAACCTTTGGGCAGCGCCCGCAAGCGTGATAAGGCATCAATCGTCTGGGGTTGTTGGGTTGCAATTTCCACCAAGGCATCATCTTTTAAAATGCGCCCGCGCGGTAAATCGCGTTTTTGCGCTTCACTTTCGCGCCAAGCGGCAATTTTTTGTAAAACCGCAAATTCTCGCGGCTTGCGCAAACGCCCCTTAATCCGTGTCCAAGCATTTTGCGGCAAATAATCATAGGTTTGCGGATTGGTTAAGATTTGCATTTCTTCATCAAGCCAATCGCTACGGCCATTTTTTTTGAGTTGGCGCGCAAGGTCTTGATAAACATCGCGTAGATAAGTAACATCGGCCAAGGTTAATTGGCTGTCACTTAATGGGCTCCAATCGGTAAAGCGCGAAGATTTATCCAGTTGCTTGCCGGTGGTTTTTTGTACCAAATGATCATAGGAAATAGAATCGCCAAAGCCCAAAACCATTGCCGCAATTTGCGTATCAAATATTGGCTTTGGAATGAGCTTGGCTAGATGATAGATAATTTCCACATCTTGGCGCGCCGCATGGAAAACTTTCAGCACAGCTTCATTGGCCATTAATTCAAAAAATGCTTTAAGGTCTATGCCTTTGGCAAGTGGGTCAATAAGCACCTCCATATCGGGGGAGGCTAATTGAATTAAGCATAATTGCGGCCAAAAAGTCGATTCGCGCAAAAATTCTGTATCAACGGTGACGAAATCCGCCTTACTTAAGGCCGCAATCGCGGTTTCAAGGTCTTTTGTGGTTGTAATTGAGTGCATAATCCACCCCTATATGTTTTTTCTGTAAATCTGTCTTGCACCATTGCGCTAAATTTTGCATCAATCAATTGTTAGACTTGACAAATCAAGGGTAAAATGTGCTTTTGCCCAAGAGATTTATATATTTTTTGAATTTTTAGCAGAAAGCAGTTAAAAATGCATCGTTATCGCACCCATAATTGCGCCGCCTTGCGCAAATCCGATGTTGGTTCAACCGTTCGTCTCTCTGGTTGGGTTAATCGCGTTCGCGACCATGGCGGAATTCTATTTATTGATATTAGAGACCATTATGGTTTGACACAAATTGTTGCCGATCCTGATTCATCCGCCTTTAAAATGGCTGAAACGTTGCGTGGCGAATGGGTTATTCGCGTTGATGGCGAAGTTAAGGCTCGTTCTGAAGAAACCGTCAATAACCAGCTTCCAACTGGCGATATTGAAATTTTCGCCAAGGAAATTGAAGTGCTTTCTAAAGCGGACGAGCTGCCTTTGCCCGTATTTGGGGAGCCAGAATATCCTGAAGATATTCGCTTGAAATATCGCTTCCTTGATTTGCGCCGTGAAACATTGCATAAAAATATCATGCGCCGCCTTGAGGTGATTAAGTCTATGCGCCGGCACATGCATGATATTGGCTTTTCAGAATTTTCAACGCCAATTTTAACCGCTTCCTCGCCAGAAGGTGCGCGCGATTTCTTGGTGCCTAGCCGTATTCATGAAGGCAAATTCTATGCCCTTCCACAAGCGCCGCAGCAATATAAGCAGCTTTTAATGGTGTCAGGCTTTGATCGCTATTTCCAGATTGCGCCATGCTTTCGTGATGAAGATCCACGCGCTGATCGTTTGCCAGGTGAATTCTATCAGCTTGACCTTGAAATGAGCTTCATTGAGCAAGAAGATGTTCTTACCACCATGGAGCCGGTAATTCGTGATGTGTTTAAGGAATTTGCCGGCGGAAAGCCCGTTACGGAAGTATTGCCACGCATTACCTATGATGATGCAATGCGCAAATATGGTAGCGATAAGCCCGATTTGCGTAACCCCATCATCATGGAAGAGATTTCAGAGCATTTCCGTGATTCTGGCTTTAAGGTATTTGCTAATATTCTTGCCAATGATGATAAGGCTGAAGTTTGGGCTATTCCTGCCAAAACGGGTGGTAGCCGCGCATTTTGTGACCGCATGAATAGCTGGGCACAAAAAGAGGGTCAGCCTGGTCTTGGCTATATTTTCTGGCGTAAAGAAGGCGATGTTTTGGAAGGTGCTGGCCCAATTGCTAAAAATATTGGCCCTGAGCGCACTGAGGCTATCCGCGTGCAGCTTGGCCTTGATGATGGCGATGCTTGCTTCTTTGTGGCTGGTGATCCTAAGAAATTTGTTGCCTTTGCAGGTGCTGCCCGCACACGCGCTGGTGAAGACCTTGGCCTTGTCGATCATAACCGTTTTGAACTTGCTTGGATTATTGATTTCCCATTCTATGAATGGAATGAAGATGAAAAGCGCGTTGAATTTGCCCATAATCCATTTTCAATGCCGCAAGGAGGTATGGATGCGCTTGGAAATCAGATCCACTCACCATTAAAGCGTTCCAATATGATATGGTTTGTAATGGTTTTGAAATTGCTTCTGGCGGTATTCGTAATCATATTCCAGAAACCATGGTTAAGGCTTTTGAAATTGCCGGTCTTTCGCGTGAAACCGTGGAAGAGCGTTTGGTGGCTCCTTTACCCCTC